>BQKN01060331.1:32832-43561 GCA_022839385.1 Asparagus kiusianus
TGATTTTAGGATTTCTATATATATGGAACAATTGAAGGAGAGAAGAGAGAGAGAATTAGCATTGTTTTGAACACTTTGAGAGGGAGATATTGTGAGGGAGTTGAGAGCTTTGGTTAGGGTTATATTTGAGTGATTTTGTGAGTTGTAACCCGTTATATTTCTCCTCCATATAGTAAAATCTCCTCATCCTCTCCCCATGGACGTAGGCAATTTGCCGAACCACGCGAAAATTGATTGTACTGCTTTTGTGTGATTTGTAATAGCTTTTAGGACCCCTCGACAGGTCATTCCTAGAACTGATGAGAGGAAGAGCCGATATCTCACTTTGTTGAGATATTCACTTCAGATTCTTGTTTCCTTTGTGAAACGAGAATTCTTATTACGATCTGACTCTCTTGTTGTGCTGTCGAAGTGCTGTCGAAATTTTCGCTGCGCGCAACAAGTGGTATCAGAGCCCAGATTTCAGATCTAGGTTTTTGGACTTTGGTGGAGGAAGATTTTTGTGTGAAGCTTGGTTCTTGGAGTTCTAGGCTTCGGTGGAGATAACATTAGGAGTTACCGTTGGAGATTTTGCTTTCCTCGTGTGGATAGGAGATTTATTTGGAATTCGATCTAGGGTTCAGTTGGGTGGTTCCTAACTTTTTATCAAATTTGTTCTTTCTCTACAATTTAGAGTTAGTTTGCAATGGGAAAAGAAGGTGAAAGCAGCAAATCGTTGGCGAGTACAATACAAGTTGGTTTTCAGAACACTAAAATTAGTGTGGTAAAGTATGACGGCAAAATCAACTTTGGTCTGTGGATGAGCGACGTACAGGATGCGCTCAATGCTCAGAATTTGGAAGAGACCATCATGGTCCACGAGAGGCCACCTAAATATGAAGAGGCGGTATGTGATAAGATGAATAGGAACACGTGTGGGGTGATCAGGTCCTGTTTGGAACATGAACTAAAATATGATGTGATTAGGGTGACGTCTACAATGAAGATGTGAGAAATTCTCAACAACAAGTATCTCACAAAGAGTGTTGAGAACATGTTGCACTTGCTGCGAAGACTCTTCAGATTTCAGATCTCCAGAGGCACCTCACTAGCGGCTCATGTGAACAACTATACTAAGTTGTTGTCGAACTTGGCAAATATTGATGAGAAGATATCGGATGAGTACAAGGTGATTATTTTATTAGGCTCCTTACCGGATGAGGAGTATGATACCTTCGTGCTCACTTTGTTGAACGGGAGATCTTCTATCAGCTATAGTGAAGTGACTAACGCTTTGACGAACTACGATTTGAGAAGGAAGGACAAGGAGACTACCCGTTCTAGAACTTCAGGCGAGGCCTTGTCGAAGAGAGGTAGAAGCCCATATCCGAAAGGTGGTAATAGAGGAAGGTCAAAGTCTAGAGGCCGCCACCAATTAACAAAGAACCAATGTGTATTCTGCAAGGAGCAGGGACATTGGAAGAGAGACTGTCTGAAGCTCAAGGAGAAGGAGAATAGCAAGAAAAAAGGCCCGAAGGCCAATGAGGTGAACATTGCGAAAGGCGATGATTCCGATGATTCGTGCTTTTCTCTATTGATTACTCCAGAGGTGAACCATGTAGATGCATCAGATTGGATGCTTGATTCCGGCGCTACTTTTCATGTGACCCCTAGGCGAGACTGGTTTGCATCTTTTGAGAAAGTCGACGGGGGCGTTGTTGTCATGGGAAATGATCAATCCTGTGGCGTTTGTGGGATATGTACCGTGCGGATTAGGATGCACGATGGAGTAGTCCGTGAGTTGAAGGAGGTGAGATTTGTTCCTCAACTGAAGAAAAATCTTATCTCAGTTGGAGCTTTGGAGGCGAAGGGATTCAAGGTGACTTTCGAAAATGTTGTAGCGAAGGTTACTAAGGGATCATTGGTGGTGATGAAGGGAGTCCGTAATCGAAATTTGTATTATCTAAAGGGAAGCACCGAGATTGGCCAGGTTGCTTCGGCTATTTCAGAAGCGGACATGAACATACTTTGGCACTATAGATTAGGGCACACAGGTGAAAAATCACTGCAGACATTATGCAAACAGGGGCTATTGAAGGGAGCCAAGAGTGGAAAGATTAAGTTTTGTGAGCACTGTGTTCTTGGCAAGAAGACGAAGGTGAAGTTCGGGACTGCCATTCATCAGACGAGGGGTATCCTGGACTACGTGCACACAGATGTTTGGGATCCCACCAAGACTGCATCACTTGGTGGTCGACATTGGTTCGTCACTTTTGTAGATGACTATTCTAGGCGTTGTTAGGTATACACCATGACGAAGAATAGTGAAGTCCTAGATTTGTTTGTGGAGTGGAAAAAGAGATTGGAAATACAGACTAGGAGAAAGATCAAGACGTTGTGATCCGACAACGGTGGTGAGTATACTTCTGACCCCTTTCAGTAGCTATGTCGAGACGAGGGCATAGAGAGACACTTCACAGTTAGTCATACACCACAGCAAAATGGGGTGGCAGAGAGATTAAATCGGTCTTTACTGGAGAAGATCCGATACTTATTGTCGCAGAGTGGTTTGGAGAAGATCTTTTGGGCTGAGGCACTTACATATGCGAGCCACCTCATTAATAGGCTGCCTTCATCTGTGATTGAGGGGAAAACCCCTATGGAGATGTGGTCGGGAAAGCCAGCACATGACTATGACCAGCTTAAGGTATTTGGGTGCCCTGCATATTATCATGTTAGAACTGATAAATTGGAACCTTGAGCTAGGAAGGCCATATTTGTAGGATTTAAGCGTGGTGTCAATGGATACAAGCTTTGGGATCCAGTTGATAAGAAGATTGTGCTGAGTAGGGACGTCACATTCGATGAGGCTTCTATCTTGAAGCTTCCCAGCTCTCATCAGGTGGAGAGCGATCCGACGGAAGAGATATCGCAGGTGGTGGAGATCGATGCAGCTCCACATTGTCCAGATAGTACAGTATCCATTAGAGTGCCGACTAAGGTGACGCCAGGCGCGCACGACGGTGACACGGAGGATACGGGTACTGATGTGCAGGATCAGGAACCGACGGCTTAGGTTCATGATTCTATTACGGTTCGGAGACAGAGGAGAAACATACATATGCCAGCACGGTATGCCAACATAGTTGCGTATGCACTTCCGGTGAAGAGTATCGATGAGTTGGTGCCTACTACATTCAGAGAGACCGAGTAGAGTTCGGAGGCTGATTCGTGGCAGGTGGCTATGCAGGAGGAGATGGAATCTCTTCATAAGAACGATACATGGGAGCTGGTTAAGCTTCCAAAGGGGCGGAAGGCAATTGGTTGCAAGTGGGTATACACAAAGAAGGAGGGCATTGAGGGCACTCCATTAAGATTCAAAGCTAGGTTGGTTGCGAATGGCTATGCACAGGAGGAAGGTATTGACTATAATGAGGTTTTCTCTCCGATGGTGAAGCACTCTTCGATTCGGATTCTGCTAGCTTTGGTGGCACAGTATGATTTGGAGTTAGATCAGTTGGATATGAAGACGTCATTTCTTCATGGTGATCTTGATGAAGAAATATATATGACTCAGCCATTGGGATTCCGAGCTGCAGGGAAAGATAAGTTGGTTTGCAGGTTGAAGAAATCGCTATATGGTTTGAAGCAGTCTCCTCGACAGTGGTATATGCGATTTGATGGTTTTATGATTGGTCATTCATATACTCGGAGCCAGTTTGATCCTTGCGTATATTTTCGTAAGTTAAAAGGAGGTGCGTACATCTATTTGTTTCTCTATGTCGATGACATGTTAGTTGCCTCTACTTCCAGATCGGCTATAGATGAGTTAAAAGTTCAGCTTTCAAATGAGTTTGAGATGAAGGACTTGGGTGAGGCGAAGCGCATTCTAGGGATGGAGATCGGCAGAGATAAGAAGAAGGGCAGAATTTGTTTGACACATGTGGCTTATTTGAAGAAGGTTCTACAGCGATTCCATATTAGCATGGATACGAAGCCATTTAGTGTACCATTGGGAGCCCATTTGAAGCTTTCAGCTGGTCTTTCACCGAAGTCAGTTGAAGATCGAGAGTTGATGTCGAAGATTCCATATGCGAGTGCGGTTGGAAGCTTGATGTATGCAATGGTATGTACGAGACCGGATTTGTCACATGCGGTGAGCATGGTGTCGAGATACATGCATGATCCAGGAGTGGGTCATTGGGACGCTGTGAAATGGATTTTAAGGTACATTCGAGGTACGCTCAATGTTGGTTTGGTTTATGAGCGGGACACTAAAGGTGGGCAGCTATGCATTGGCTATGTTGATCGGATTATGTCGGGGATTTGGATAAGCGCCGGTCTACGACGGGGTATGTGTTCACTTTGACCCGTGCGCCGGTGTGTTGGAGATGCACCTTACAGTCGATGGTGGCTTTGTATACGACGGAGGCAGAGTATATGGCAGTTACGGAGGCTGTGAAGGAGGCTATTTGGCTTCGAGGACTTTTGGAGGAACTCGGTATATCGCAGAGATCCGTCACTATTCATTGTGATAGCATGAGTGCTATCTATTTGGTGAAGAATCAGGTTTTTCATGCGAGGACGAAGCATATTGACGTGCGTTATCACTTCGTTTGGGATGTTCTTGAAGATGGCGATGTGGAGATTGTGAAAGTCCACACAAAGGATAATCCGGCGGATATGCTCACTAAGGTGGTTACGAGCAACAAGTTTGATCATTATCGAAACTTGTTGCACATTCGTGATTGTTGAGGCCGTTGACGACCATTTGGATGAACTACGAGCGGCTTGATCTCCTTGGGAGAGGGGGTACGTAGGCAACCACATTGATGCAGCCGAGTTTAGAGAGACGACACATTGGTGCTCATGTTGGTGTCGGCTCAGTGTTGGGAACACTTCGCCGAGGTGGAGAATTGTTAGATAGGATTCCTAATCTATTTTGGTAACATGAGGTTATTAGGATTCCTGAGGTTATTAGGATTCCTAATCTATTTTGGTAATAGGTTATTAGGATTCCTAATTTGATTTGGCTTTTGGTTTAGAATTCCTAGTATGTTTATGATTTTAGGATTTCTATATATATGGAACAATTGAAGGAGAGAAGAGGTAGAGAGAGAATTAGCATTGTTTTGAGCACTTTGAGAGGGAGATATTATGAGGGAGTTGAGAGCTTTGGTTAGGGTTATATTTGAGTGATTTTGTGAGTTGTAACCCGTTGTATTTCTCCTCCATATAGTAAAAATCTCTCAATCCTCTCCCCGTGGACGTAGGCAATTTGCCGAACCACGTAAAAATTGGTTGTACTGCTATTTGTGTGATTTGTAATAGCTTTTAGGATCCCTTAACAGGTCAGTCCTAGAACTGATGAGAGGAAGAGCCGATATCTCACTTTGTTGAGTATCATCGCTTTTGAGTAAGTGATTTCCTCCGCATGCCTCGAGAGTGGACATAGTTTTTACTAGCTAAGAAAATTTTATGGTAGTCATATTTTTTCGCAGTTCCTACCGTCAGTTATATCTCACAACATATATATATGTAACCGACACACCAAAGACAAATAAAGTAATAGTCGAAGAGTGTTTCCTGGCGCCACGCCTCCAATGCTTAATTACAGTCTTTCTTGGGAGAACCACACCAAAGCAACTGAAATATTGGGACACGCATTTGTTTTTACCACTTTGAAGAGAGGCTCTTATTTGTGTTTGGCGATGATGTTGAAATTATGTCTTTGATTTTTTGTATAACTTCATGGGAATTAGATAAGATTAGAGATCTAGCATGATTAGGAGATTGAGTCTCATCATGATTAGGAGTTTGCATCCTATTATAATCACGAAGATAGGCTAGAGATGGGTTTTTGGTTTTCCTATATATATTCTTTTATTGTTAAGAGGAAAACCAAACAGATGAGAGAGGGCCAATATTCTTATAATATAGGGTTAGTAGAGGGCGTAGTCTGATTCATGAATATTGTGCGAGAGGCGAAAGTTTCGTAGTCTTTGTCAGTGCAAAAGATTACATCATTGGGGGAGAATTTTGTTAGGGAAATAACAGATACGTTCTGATACCTGCTGTTGGGGATTTAAGCTACCAAACGTTGGTACAGCTGCTACTTAGCTATTCGACCTCTGTCAAATATGAACCCTCTGCGGAATTTGTCCTACTGGATCTTGTGTCAAGCAATGAAAAAAAAGGAATCACAACAAATCAAAAATTGCAAGAACAGAGAATACCGAGTTTTAACGAGGTTCGGCAACTTGCCTACGTCCTCGGGAGCCACACAAATAATTTCCTTTATATTAAAGAAGATTACAAAGCTTGTAAAGAGCAAATCTCAACTTGAGATTTCTCAAGAGAAGAACCAACAGCAACTCTGTTGTTCAAATAAAAGGCGCGAGTTTTACCAACGAGAAAAACTCCTCTCTCTCAATAAATGCTACAGGAAATCTCTCTCTCTCTCTCTCTCTCTCTCTCTTCTTAAAATTTCCCTTCCTTTTTAATTTCCCCTAAATCACAGACTTAGGGCTCTGGAAATAAATGAAGAAGAAAGGCCGCCGCTTGGAGAGATCGCACCTGACCTTTGAGGGTGATCAAAGTCTTTATTTTCTAAAGGGGTGGCTTCCAATCGGCTTTTTTCTCAGCAGAAACCAAAAGTCGCGCGAGAGAGAGAGAAGAAAAAGATTGGCGACAGGCAAGCAGAGGGGGGCTATGGGTTTCCCTTTTATAGGGAAACCCTAGCCAGGCTGTCGACAGCTGCGCACAAGCTCGCCTGCGAGAAACGACAGAAACCCGATCTCGCCTATTTTGAATCTCGCCTGGAGGGGCCTTCGCTCGAGCTCGTCACGAGCCAACTGTCCCGTACTTAAATTTGAGCTCGCCTGCAGCCTACAGTCCGCCTACAAGTCAACAACCCCGCCTGCACTCGACTTTGAGTTCGCCAGCAGTAATAGCCTCGCCTGAAGCTTTCCGCGAGCTCGCTTGTTCGTGGTCCCACTCAATCTCGCCTGTAGCTGTCGATTTGCGTGCTCCACCTCGACTTCACCTGAAGTCGCGAGTTCTCTTCGCCTACGGAGGTTTAGGCTACACCCTATTTCCAACAATATCCCACTTGGAGACCCAACCGCTATCATCAAGCTCTCTCTTAACAAGCATCTTCTCATCGTGTGGCTCCACCCTCATCTCTTACATATGAAGGCCAACCGAAGTTGCGTACAACTCTAGTTTCTGAATGGTGACTGCTATAGTCAACATATCTGCAGGATTTTAGCTCCCTAAAATCTTTTCTAACTGTAACTTCCCGTCCTCAATCATCGAGCGTATGAAGTGGTAACGTAACTCGATGTGCTTCGTTCAGGCATGAAACACTGGGTTCTTGGCAAGGTGTATAGCACTCTGGCTATCACAATAAAGAACTTCGTTCCCCCGCTTCAGACCCAACTCTTCCAAGCACCCGGTTAACCAAATAGTCTCCTTGCTCGCCTTAGTCACTGTGACATACTCTGCCTCAGTTGTGGATAACGTCATAATCTTCTGCAAACGTGAGACCCAGCTCACTGCTGTCGACCCTAAGGTATAAACATACCCCATGGTGCTTCGCCTCGTATCATGATTACCGGCAAAATCGGCATCCACGTATCCCTGTAGTACCAACTCCTTTCTCCCGAAACATAGTGACATATTCGTAGTCCCTCTCAGATACATAATATCCATTTCACGGCCTCTTAATCCTGCTTCCCTGGTTTGCTTGCAAACCTACTCACAACTCCCACTGCATGAGTAATATCCGGTTTCGTACAAACCATTGCGTACATCAGACTACCGATGGCTGATGAATAGGGCACCTTCCTCATGTGCTCCTTCTCTGCATCAGTCTTGGGCGATTGCTCACCAGATAACTTGAACTGGCTTTCAAGGGGCGTGCTAACGACCTTAGCATTCTGCATGATGAATCTCAGAAGTACTTTCTCAATGAATTCAGACTGACTCAACTTCAATGTCCCCTCTGCCGCATCCCGGCTGATCCGCATCCCAAGAATCTGTTTCGCTACACCCAGATCCTTCATGACAAACTCTTTTGCTAACTGCTTCTTCTGCTTGTTTATCTCCTATAAACACGGTCCTGCAACTAACATGTCATTAACGTACAACAATAACACGATATAGCTAGTCCCAAACCTTTTGAAGTAACAACAATGATCTGAATTACATCTGTCATAGCCATTGCTCTGCATGAAGTTGTCGAACTTCTTATACTACTGCTGTGGAGCCTGTTTCAATCCGTATAAGCTCTTCTTGAGCCTACACACCATCTCTTCCTTTTCTTCCTCAATGAAGCCAACAGGTTGCTTCATGTAGATTTCTTTATTCAAGTCACCATGAAGAAAAACAGTCTTCACATCTAACTGCTCAAGGTAGAGATTTTTAGGATCTACCAAGCTCAACACCACCCTGATGGTTGTGAGCTTCACAACGGGGAAAAATATCTTCGTATAATCCACTCCTTCCCGCTGTTGGAACCCCTTCATGACTAATCTGACCTTGTATCTCTTCCTTCCATCACTCTCCTGTTTGACTCGATAAACCCACTTGTTATGTAAGGCCTTCTTCTGTGCAGGTAGCTGGGCTAACTCCCATGTCTTGTTCGAGTGGAGAGAATCCATCTCTTCTTGCATTGCATGCTCCCATTGCTGAGATTCTCTCACTTGCATAGCCTCCTCATAGCATTCTAGTTCTCCGTTATCTGTCAAAAGTAGGTAGTATAGTGACGAGAGATCCTAGGATTCGGTTTGGGTACCTTGGATGACCTCCTAAGCTCCTCGCCCTGGGTAGTCGGTTCTGCACCTGGAGTCTCCTCTGTTCTTTGGTCAGAGTTGACGTTATCTTCCCTATCTAAAAGTTCTTCCAAATCCATGTACTCGGATACGCCCGCATCCGTAGTGCTGCTCCCACTGCTTTGGTCCGCCTTGGCATTATCCTTATCCTTGTACATCACTTCCTTATTAAATATGACGTCTCAGCTCCTGATGATTTTCATGTTCTTCTCATCCCACAGACGATACCCGAACTCATCAATACCGTATCCAATGAATGTACACTTTAGTGACTTAGCTTCCAGCTTGTCCCTGACATGGTCACTGATATGGACATATGCCACACAACCAAAGACTCTCAAGAGTGAGAGATTAACCTTCTTGTCACTCCAAACCTCGTCTGGAATCCCAAAGTTCAATGGAACTGATGGCCCGTGATTTATCAGGTACGTTGCTGTATGCACCGCATCCGCCCAAAAAGTTTTTGGTAGACCTGCATATAGACGCATGCTCCTCACACGCTCTGTCAGCGTTCTGTTCATTCTTTCTGCTACGCCGTTCTGTTGCGGCGTCCCTGGAGTAGTCCTCTCCAAACGAATCCCGTTCAGAGCACAGAACTTTTTGAACTCCTCCAGTTCATATTCTCCACCATTGTCTGATCTCAGAAACTTTACTTTTAGATCTGTCTCATTCTCCACCATGGTTTTTCACTTCTTGAAGATGCTCAACACCTCTGACTTGTGCTTCATGAAGTATACCCACACCTTCCTCGAGTGATCGTCGATAAAGGTGACGTAGTATGCCAAAGCGACAAGAAAAGACACGCTACCTGTGTTAGGTCCTTTATTTTGATGATGATTTACAAACACCATTATTGGTGCTAATTGTGTATTGAGCCATATTGTAGATTTCAATTCATTAGCACCATGTTTTGGAGGATGGATGGAATTGCGCATTCACGATAATATCTAAAGGAGGTGGAGGCAAAATGATGAAGCAACGCTTATCAAGAACATCATATGCTATATAGAAGCTTCATCAACTCATAAGCAATATCAAGACTCAAGGAAGATGTTTCTATGTGAGGGATATTGCTATTTTATTTTTTCTCTCTAGTATTTATATGTAGGCAAGTAATTGAAGATTTCTCTTGAAGCTTTATGGGATATTGCATACACACACACTTTCTCAAATTCATTTTTTTTAGTACTTGGGTCAAAAAGACATTTTCCACAAATACATGGACCCATCTGCAAAATTTCTTTTCAAACAAGTATGGTAAAGTGTTTACAAACTATTTGCCAAGTTTTACATTTTTATAGATTTATTTGATATTTTTCTTCAAGGTTTTTAATCCAGTTTTCTGTGTGTATGTTTATGAGTCGACTCATTCATAACAATGAGTCGACTCACAAACTGCTGTGTAGTTTCTTTTTTCTTTCTGCTGAGTCGACTCACAAGTTCATGAGTTGACCCGACAGGTTGAGTCGACTTATGCCTGTCATAAGTCGACTCAAGATCTGCGCTGGAATATACGTTTTGTTTCTGCTGAGTCGACCCATGACCTCATGAGTCGACCTATGCATGATGAGTCGACTCATGGATTTTATGAGTCGACCCATAAGCTGTTTTCTTGGTTGTAACGGTAACTTATGAGTCGACTCATAAACATTGATGAGTCGACCCATAACACTGTAACGGTTAGATTTCTGCTGAGTCAGAAATCCGATTTTCTTGGGATTACAACTGATCTCTTGGGGTTTTAAATGCTATTTTCACTTCTTATAAATACCCAACTACCTCAACTACTTCTGTAACCAATCTTTATTGCAAATTACTTGAGCTTAAGTTAATTGTTTTCAAAGAGCCCTAATTTTCATTTACTCACAGTAATCAAGAGTTCACATCCCAAGCTTCAATTGCAATCTCTCTTCTTG
>BQKN01060331.1:78561-99779 GCA_022839385.1 Asparagus kiusianus
GGGCGTGCGCGTGCGCGTGTGAGATAGATATGCAAAGCCCACAAAACCCAAAACACTATTCAAAGCCCAATAAGGAGAGAACCATTATATACCCAATACTATTCATCTCATTTTCCAATGTGGGACTATTCACAAAGGCAAAATTGCCTTTTCATGAACAAAACATCCAACATAATTGTTAATAAGTTTTAAATTAGCATTAATATCGGATTAGATTAACATATTACCCTATTCACCCCGTCTAGGGTAATTTTAGCGACCACGTTTTCTACTTCAATATCGTCTTTTGATCAATCTTTTACATAATTAATTAAATTCTATTTGAAAACAAAACATTTGCTTTCCGAAGTTTGTGTAAATGACATATTACATAAAAGTACCATAAAATGTTGTTACTTTGCAGCGCGGATATCAATAAATCGTCCAACTATAGATACACCCTATGTATTAAATTGTTGCGGATGGACCCCTTGTATTATCCCCCAAGTGCGTTTAGACCCCAAAGTGATTTTTTGAATCTTTCACCCTCAAGGGGTCTATTTGTCAAAAAGTTAAAAGGATAGATTAAAAAAAATCATTCAGAGGGTCTATTTGCAACAATAGAACTACAAGGGGTCTATTGATAGGACAAAGGGTCTATCTATAATTAACCCATATATAAAATATAAATAGAAAGAACACATGTCCGATCCTTACTAGCTGTTGTTCCAGTTTCGGTTCCTTCAATGGTGTAGAACTTTGGGTTTATAGGAAAGAATCACAACTTGAATGCGGGTGGGTTCAAAAACAAATGGAGGAAAACTTTAGGCTTAGAAGGGGTTAGAACACCTTTGAGTTAATGGGGATGTACCATACTTATAAACAATACAATGGAGTATTTTGAGTTTATAAAAAAAACCTTTAATAAATTGAGTGGGTAAAAAACAAATGGTGCTAAGACTTTGATTGTAGGAAAAAAAAACTCATTTACAATTCACAATGTCGCAAGTACCACGACATTGATTTGAATAAAAGGCAAAAAATAACATCACTTTTTATTTGGGTCTAAGAGTGACTTTGAAAGTTTGTGGGTTTACAAATAAATATGGGGTAAAGCTTTGAGTTTAAAGGCGACAAACCGTAGTAGAAGTTTGGGAGTAGGTGGATTTGCAAATAAATGGGGTAGAACTTTGGGTCCATGGGCCAGAATCACAACTATAAAGGTGAGTAGGCTCAATATTAAACGGAGGTAAACTTTAGACTTAGAAGTAAAAACTCACAAAAAAATCTTTTATGAATTCATGGGGTACGGTAGCTATAAACGATGTATAGCTACAATGCCAATTATTTTATGTTATATCGCAAAAATTGCTCAGTATGAACTACTTTTAAGAGGACAACACGTGTTTCATTTATCTAACTTAAGCACTATAACACTAACGTGACTCGGTCTCATGAACGTCGGTTCCCCTACTTAAAGCACTTTAAGATTCGAGATGAAAGCCATCCTCACCTGGGTTTTCTCTCAAAAACCCGAGACTAAAGGCGTCCTTACTCGAACTCTTTCGAAGGACCGAGACGAAATGCGTCATCATCCAGGCTGTCTCTCAAAAGTCAAAGGCGTCCTCACTTAGACTCTCTCGAAGGACCGAGACGTAGGGCGTATCCACTCGGACTCGGCGACGCATCTTGAACCACGGGAGAACCTATCTGCTTTGTCTTCCCCAGTGACGTCAGCTAGTCACCGTCACATTAAATGCATGGTCGAGCCATCATTACTACCCTACCGAGGTCATATTGACTCCGCGGAACATGCCAGCACCTTAGCCATTCTATCGCCACAACATTAAACCCAAGGATGACTCGGACCACCAGCTGCCGACGCTTGTTAAAGTGTTGGCTGACTAAGCCGACTGTATGGACCCGAGCCGAAGTTATCCCAAATACCCTTTTCGACTTACTATAAATATGCAAATTGTCTTCTGTATGGAGATATATATGTTGTTCTCTATGATAACAAACCCCTGAAAACTACTTCCTTCATATACTTTCTCCCTTAAAATCATTATTAACTTGATCGTCAAGAAACCACTGGAGAACCTAACTTCGACCCTCCAATGTTCCACACTTTACGCATAAATATTTTTCTGCTCAGAGTGATCAGCCATCAAAGAGGATTGAGTGACCCTAAGCTCTCATAAATCCACCCTAACCCGCATAATTAAGTTTGCATAATTAAGTTTCAGACATAAACAAGTATAGATAGTAATTTGTATTCTTACTAAGAGCTTGACAAATACTTTTACATTGTCTAGTAACTAAGTAACAATAAGTCGTCATGTCTCTGAATATTATTTATATATTAATTAGGGTTGTTTAGACTCCGTAAGGAGACCAGACCAGAAGTAAAGCAAGCTGGGTTCAAAACTGAAACACAAATAATTAAAGCAGGACCACATGGAACTCCAACGGTACTCTCTCGTAATAAGCCAACGTGTGCCGGATCTATTTAAAGGAATCACAGGAGAGCAGTGAACTGCTACCAATCACTGTACAAAATTTTCAACAGCCATCCCGATCCATGAAATTTAGTTTTTGTATGGGGATTTATTTTTTTAAAAAACTTTTTTTTGCTAAATAATTAGCAAAATCGATAGTTTTGCTAATTATTTAGCAAAAACGACCAGACCAAAAATATGTCGTTTTTAAAAAACAGCCTGCTCGAAACATACGAGACTAGTAGCCCCACATGTTTTGTGTGCACTAATCATTTTTAACAACCAAAACATACAGGACTACTAGTCCTGTATGTTTTGATTAGCAAAACCAACTTCTTCGCTTTCCTTCCCCTTCCTCCTCTTTCCCCCCAACAAAAATCCCAACTCTAAAATCCCCTATCGATTCCCCTCCCCTCCCGTCCTGTCCCAAGCCCCCCAAAATGCAGCCCGATAGCACCCCAAACAACGACGACGGTCTCCTCCTTCTCGTTCGCCTCGTCCTCTCCCTCGGCCACCAATTCCCCGAGACCAGATCTTACGTGACCCTCGCCCTCCAGTCAAACCCCTTCACCCCCGAGAACCAGCTCATCGCCAACCAAATCTTTGTCATCACCACAGTCCATGTGGCCTCCCCCGACCTCTACGTCGTCATCGGCCTCGGCAACTATGCCCGCAACGTGTTCAGCCTTGAGTCCCTTCTCTTCAGCTACCGAACCCTAGCTCGCCTCCTCGATCCCAACCTCAACAAGTTTGCCATTGCCGACAGGGCCCTAGACCTCGTCAACGAGGCCTATGAGGTTCCCTCGGATCCGGAGAAGAGATAGAGTTACGATGCTGGCCCCCGGGGTTGGAGCTGGGTTTGGGTAGGGAGAGATTTGATGGGAAAATGAGATTTGGGGAAGGACAAGGAGGAAGAGGAAGGAAAGTGATGGCTGTGAAGAAGAACAATGTTTTGGTTGTTTTTAATGCGCGATTAGTGCACACAAAACATATGAGACTACTAGTCCCGTATGTCTCGAGCATGTTGTTTTTTTTTAAAAACGACCTCTTTGTTGGCCAAAAAAGGTCGTTTTTGCTAAAAAATTAGCAAAACGATCGATTTTGCTAAGTATTTAGCAAAAAATGTTTGTTTTAAAAAAAACCATTTTTGTATAGTAACCACCTAACCATATGATCATAATGAGCTAAATAGGAATTATATACCAGAATCAATACTCAAAATCAAGCGAATACTTGGTCTTTGGGCCAGATACTCTCTATCAAAAGGTACTTAATATATAATTATTTTCTAGGGTTAATGGATCCTTTAATATTGACACAAATGAGAATACACCTTTCTTATTTAGAAAGTTTTTTTACTCTTTTATAACAAAAAATAAAATAAAATAAATAATTAAAGCAATTGCGGATTTATCCTTCCCAATAGAAATATTGGGTGGCTGGGGTTAGGGCGGGGTGCCTCCGCCTCCTCAAAACTTTTTTACCATTTATAATAAGTTAAAAAAAATTCTTTCTGGGATCTAATCACACAAATAGAACTGTAACGGATCTATTCACAATTGGGTATACTATGCACAGAAGGTCTATTCGCAATTAACCTTATTTCTTCCTCCAATGATCGAGTTTTATAATTGTATATATATATATATACATAATTGATACAAATAAATAACTTTCATGGGACATCCCAAATACAGATAGAGTTCATCTCTCTACAACCAAGAATATATACAACAAACTCCTACATCACCCTAACACGGCGGGGGAGAGTTATACCAATTAGATCACCACAAATAAAGTTACTAATAATGGTGGGCATCTCTTCCAAGATTTCCACAGGAAGCTCTAAATAATGCTGTCTGATGTTTGCAAGCGCCGCATAAACTTTGCCCTCTTTGTAGGCATGGACAAGCTTGCACTCCCAATCATACATCCTTCACAAGCTGCCCGCCTGCAATCATCTACTAGCAGGGTCCGTTTCACAAATGATGCGCCTCGAACCGCACTTCCAAGTTAAGCAATACCCAAACCTGATGGCTTATAGCTCAGTCACCACATCATTATATATACTTAACAACCTAAGAACCCAAGAACCATTAGAATCTCTCACAATTCCCTCCGGCAGTTACCTTCCCTATACTTGATTTAACAGCATATTGTCAGTATTACAACTTTCAACCAACTCGAACTTGATTTAACAGCATATTCACTACTACAAAAGGCCCTATTAGCAATGGTTAGAACCGTTTCAAATAAGCCTATTTGTAACGGTTTTAACCGTTTCTAATACATTAGCAATGGTTAGAACCGTTGCAAATGGTCCGTTGCTACTAAAGCCGTTGCAATTAGCTTATAGCAACGATCAACAACCGTTACAATAGTTCACAACCGTTTCTATTAGAGTATTTTCTATAAAAAATTTAAAAATCCATGTCAGCAAAATAAAAATCCATGTCAGCAAAACTCAACCGTTACTAAAATATATTACCAACGTAAAGCAACCGTTGCTATAAGGTTTAAATTTTTATTTCATAAAAAAATAAAATATTCGCGTCATTAAATTTCTACCGTTGCTAAACTGTATTAACAATGGAAACAATTGTTCGCTAAATGCAAAATATTTTCAATAAATATAAAATAGCATAAAAATATTATAGCTTATTCTATTAATTAGTCATAGCATTGATATTCACCTATTTTGGATCAGCTATTTCATACACTTCAAACATGACAATCATTCAAATGAAACAAATCATTATCACTGTAAAAAATGTAACTTGATCAATTAAAAAAAGAACTAAGAACTGTTTGATACAAGTTGTGCCAGCAAATCCAAAAATTGATGAACAATCACAAAATTTTTAATTTGAACCATCAATTTATAAGGTTCCCAACTCTACACAGTAAAACATCTAAGACTGGTTAACAAATCTATAAAACAAAAATTATCCAAAGGACATACGACAGTAAAGAAACAAACAATGACTAAGTAGTCTTCAAACGATAAAGTTCAGTGAGGCCATAGCTTATCAATTTCACAATTCGTTCATTCGTAATGTTTAATCCCATGACTTCTCCCACCACTCCATTGCATCAAATTTGAGTCACCTCGACCATTCATCGCCTTGCAACCTCCATCCATATCATGCATGTGCCTGCCCAAAATAGTAGAGATTAGAAACATGCAAAAGATATTTCGACCTCTTTTTTTTCAGTAAATCTGTCTTTCATCAATCTAAAAGCATTAAAAAATACATAATGTCTATGCATAACCAGTTAATTAGACATACATTCTAGTGACTCTCAAACAAAACTGGGTATGACAAAAACCTTTAACCCTCGACCTCTATTATCAATATCTCTCCTGTGCACAAAAACTAGACATGAAATATTTTAGTAAGCTAACCGAACTCTGAAACTGAGGGAGAATGGTGTAGTGAAAAATAGCAACACAAACATTAGAAATCCCCATTTACATAAAATCCACATGAAAAGGGACATTCCTGTTTACTTTGGGATTTTGCGGATACCAAGTGCTTTTGACGGTAAAGGACCCATCCATTACTTTGTAACAAAAAGCTTAGGCTTTTGAAACTTCTCTGAGATTTCTCTCTTAAGGGGAATGGACTATCACATGGGTGCTCTACTTCAATACCATCAGACAACTGATAAAGCTTAGAAAATTGTCAACATGCTAACAATGAAAGATAGCTTTCTTTGCTTTTCTTTCTTGTTGAATGGACTTCCACCGATGGAAATATTCCTTCCATGTTGTATTTCTGCAACAAGGGAAACTGGTTTCATGACAGGACTATTGAATCCTCCCTTGGGAGCCTACCAACTTTCGAGAATCATAGGAGTGGTTTGGTTGTTAGAATTCTAAGTCTACTCTAGTTCGGTCCAAAAGGTGTTTTATTATGAAAATTATGCGAACAACAAACTTTCTAGAAAATATATTCGAACTTGTAAAATTTCCCTATTTTAAACATATAATAGCAAGTTGGATATAAAAATAGAGAATATGATATTGACAAAAAAAAATCAGTTCAAAAAGCCTTTGAGATTTTGAGGGGGAGAGAGAGAGCAATGAAATGCATATGCATATTGAGAGGAGGAAAATCTTTGAGATTTCTAGCTTCCACTTAGCATGGAAAAAATATGAGAGAAAATACAATTGAGAATTATGCTTCAACTGGGTTTCAGGTTCACGTCAGAAACTACTAAAACCAACAAAATTATGTTTTCAAAGATCTGTTCATGTCTTAAAAGCTCATATGCATTCATAAAATTCTATTGGAGCATCTTACAGTCAAATGTGACAAATATGGCACTTAGTTAAACCATGATAATTATGCTCCAATATAAGAATTGTATGCCCAAATCAATATTCCATATCACCTTATCGAGACAAATGTATTATTAAGTCTCAGCAACAAAAGCTCAGGATTAATGGAAATCAATCTTCATCAAGTCTCAGCAATTTAAGGGAAACCAACTTACCTCCCGCTTAAATCTGTTCAGTACTGAAAGAAGCAGTTGGTCGCCAATCAGCACTTTGACCTTTTTGACAAGTTCGTCTCTATCAATTACCCCATTCTGTGACAAGTTCAAAGTGAAATATACATTCTACAGCTACTTGCACTTGGCAAAATATAAAATCATCTACTTAGCCAATAAATACCTTATTTTCTTGATGGTGATGCACTAATAACTCCATTACCAAAGGAGAAACATGCTCCCGAATTTGTTCAAGAAGCTCTTTAAATGGCACCCATGGGGACGTAGGGGGCTTTACTGGCACCGACATTACCTGTTAATGAAATATTAAAAAATTTATCAGTATAATAAATTTAAATTATTTCAAATTTCAGCAGTGCAATTACAGAAAAATAAATAAGAAAATCAATATAAAACCAATGATGTCTTACAGGACAAGGAGTAGAAAAATCTGCAGCTGGTGATGTCTCCAAATGGTACCGAATATCTTTTAGCCCAGATAAGTACTCTATAAACAAAGAGGAAAGTAAAATAAGTGATTATCTTTTAGTCCAGATAAGTACTCTATAAACAAAAAGGAAAGTAACATGAGTCGGTAACTGCATATAGCAAATAAAAATTTACTTAACACAGTGATAACCTTGAACATTTGGGCTCAGCTTAAAGCTCACAAAGTACTCTGGGTTAATATAAGCACTGATGTGTGATGGCCATACTATATAACACTTTGGATTTGAAAGGCTATCCACACCAGAATCTTAATCCCCGCTACTAGGGCAATATTGCTTAGATCCCGGATGAATTTGTTCTATTTTGCCCAAGATGACTCGGCACAACATCATGTATTGCATCCCTTTTTCGTCAACATCACATAGACTCACACTGCACATAGACATAAAAGATTAGCGTTTAGTTTCTTGAAAATCAAAGAAGTAATAGTTAACTTCGCCTAAAATTAAAGTCATAATGTTAGATAGCATTTAGTCGAATTCAGAGAAATAGAAATGCCCCATGAACTTATTTGAAATTAATTTGTGTGTCAAAAAATGTAGTAATAAAACATGACAATTAACCCCATCCCTATAGAAACATGCACTGAATTCGGAGAAATAGAAATGCCCCATGAACTTATTTGAAATTAATTTGTATGTCAAAAAATGTAGTAATAAAACATGACAATTAACCCCATCCCTAAAGAAACCTATGCATGATTACTCTATTAAAATTTTGACAATTATATCAAAAAGATCAATGATTATTTGACTAAAAACCAACACAAGAGGATTTTCTATAATTCATCTAAAAATAAAAAAATAGTAAAGAAGGAACCTTGATAAAGTGCGGCCTTCTGGTATCAAATACAAGCCAGTTCCAGAAACTCCTTCGGTTGTCCTCCCGAAGCTGCCAAAGCCACGAATCAGAGCTCGAACCATCTCTAATTTCTTAGCTCCAAACCAAGCATATTGCACATTAGCATTCCCCCGCTCTTCGTCGATGAGCTTCATCGCTCTCTCAAATGTTTCTTTCCTCTTTTGTCCATTACTATCCTTAGGCACATACCAATGAATAAACTTGATGTTGCCAGGCTGAGCTAATGGACCCATTCCTGAGAGAAACCGGTTTTGTATAGAAATATAGCCGTCAGTGCCCATTTGAAGTGTTTCACGCTTTAGTCTCAAAGCATCTGCTATATTTACAGGTCTCTATGGACTCGGAATAACATGCTTAATCACTTCAGAAGGAGAATGATCCAATCTTGCATCCTTATTTCTTGCAGGCATATTACCTGTGTTCTCAAAATCCCACTCTTTGGATCCATCATCATCATCATGCCCAAATATAGTAGGAAAGAAGCACTTATTGTTCTCATCTGATCGATCCAAGCCACTGATTGGCACCATGGCAAAAAATTTATATTTTGGTAGTCCTACAGATATATTCAAATTGTATGCGTTTTCTTGGAATTTTTCACTTGGCACATATTAATTCTCAAATTAATCAACATGAAATTAGAGAATTACTGATATTTTGCAATAAAAGCTCTAGTATCCACAATTTTAAGGATTATTAATTTGAAAGACCAAATAAAAGAAAATAGAATTACAACAATTAATATGAAAAAATGTCCAATTTTTACAAACTCATCAAGAATAACCAACTACTTGAAGATCCAAGTCCAAAATTCAATCTTTAAACAAGATCAAAATATAAATTCCCAAAAAGAGTAAAGGCATCAACTTACTTTTCACCATGGGGAAAGCAGTTCAAAAGCGTCGATGTTGATCAACAAGCACGAAAAAAAGCAGATCTAATTCAGCAATACTACTGAGAGAAAATAAATAAATCACAGATTAAGAAAGATTTGTGATGATCGATTTAGAAGTAGAAGAGGCGGTTCTACCTGAGCGAGTGGGAGCAGAGAACTGTTAGGGTTTCCTCTATTTCCTAATTTCTTGAAGCGGATCGGTAGAGATGGGAGGGAAAAAGGGGAAAATTTTCCATCAATCGGAGGGAAAAGAGTAGAGATCGGAGGGAAAAAGGGAAAAATCGAAGGGAGAAGGGGAAAAGAGTAGAGATCTGAGGGAAAAATCGGAGGGAAAAGAGGAAAATAGTAAAGATCGGAGGGAAAAATCGGAGGGAAATTAAAAGGGGAAAATAGTAGTTGATGAATTTAGAGGGGTGATCATTTTCGTGTGAACTCCGCCGAAAGAAATAGAGGGTGCTAGATCTTTTTCCTAAAATATCTTATTTTATAATTAAATTAATTAAGTTAAAATATCTTATTTTACAAAAGCCCGTTTCAAATAGAAAGGTATTATGAGAACCCTTAAATTAGGTTCTAATGGAAACGATTAACTAAAGTGCTGTTGCTAATAGGGCCTTTTGTAGTAGTGATTGTCAGTATTACAACTTTCAACCAACTCGAAGGCAGTGGTGTAGCCAGGATTTTTTTTTGCCCTGGGCGAAAAAATAATCCTGGCTGGCGATGAATCCCAAGGCGCAAACATCGACGAAGGAGATGTCTCGTCCTCCTGCTCTTTCGTCGTCGGAGTCGGCACAAAACCTAACTTTGAGCGGGAAATCGAGGAGAAGCTACTCGAGCTCGGCCGTCGAGGGGCTCCCCTCGTCGGAGTCGATGACGGACCTCCAGAAGTCGATGACGGGGCTCCCTGATATCACTTTCATGTGGCTCCGCCACTGCTCGAAGGTGGTTTATTACATCCAATTAATGTGTCAGACTTACTTGCTTGCAAATCAGTAGCTTCATGACTTGCTGATTTTTCGTATGAACTCACAGCTCTCGAGGATAAACTGGAAAAAAGGGAAAATTGTCTCTAGCCCCCAAAACGAGTCAGAGTGTTCCGCCACCCTAGGACTTTTTCAACGCCCCCTTCGCCCCTAAAAACACTTGCGATTTTCCTCTAGCTCCCAAAACACCCCCACACCACGTGAAACACTGTTTAAAACTATTGGGATCCCTCCTTAATTGGGAAGATTCTAGAAAATTTTAGAACTTTTTGGAGAACTCTAGAAACGTGTAGAATTCTCTAGAAGCGTGTGGAATCCTCTAGAATATTCTAGAGATGTGTGGAGCCTTCTAAAACATTCTGGAAGAGTATGAAATAGAATGGAAGAGTGTAGATATTCCTTAAAAATATCTAGAAAGTAAAGGTATGTGTGGAGAATTCTAGAGAGCTAATCTCCACCATTGGATCAAATTAATCCCCACCACTCATTATGAAGGTGGAGTTGTATAAATAGGAGTGTAAGCCTTTATATCCATCCAAGACAAGAAAACAATCCACTTCCTAGAGTGAGAGAAAACCTCTAAAATAGAGAGTTAGAGAGCCTATTTGAGAGAGAAGTGAGATAGCTTGAGAGTCCTAATCCTCAAGCTCGGGTGAGCCACCGAAGTGAGATAGTTTTATAAAATATAAATTCTTGTAATTCTACTATTCTTTTGTATAGTAGAAGAACCTCCATATTGGAGGATCATAAATTCTTGTGCTCCCATTACTATCTTAATTTATAAGTGCATATTTTAACTTCACGAGGCGGGAAAGACCGAGTTTTCCTAACAATGGTATCAGAGCCAGGTTCGTTTGAAGTCATCGTTAGCTCGTGAAGTTCAAGATGGAGGATAACGTCACTCACGATGGAGACATGTTCAAGCTCACGGCCAACAACTACACATACTGGAAGGCGATGATGGAGGACCATTTATACTGCAAGGATTTACATGAGCCCATCATCCACAAAACCAAGGTAGAAGGAAAGTGTGATGTAGAGTGAGAACTGCTAAATTGGAAGGCCGTTGCTATGATTCGTAAGTATATTGATAAAACTCTCTTTGAACATGTTTCTACTTATACAAATGCTTATGAATTGTGGACAAAGCTTGAGTCCATGATTCAAAAAAAAAAAAAAAAAGCGCCTCGTAATAAAGCCCATTTAGTTCGACGGTTGGTGAGGTTGGAGTATAAGGATAGTCAAAGTATGATTGAGCACTTGAATAATTTCAAGGGGCTCGTAAATCAACTAACGAAAATTAACATGAAGATTGATGATGAGTTACAAGTCCTTCTACTCCTTAGTTCTCTGCCAGAAAGTTAGGACACTCTTGTGATTACATTTAGTAACTCAGCTCCGGAAGGAAAGCTCACCATGGATACCGTTAGTGATAGCCTTCTCGGTGAAGAAGCAAGGAGAATGGAACGAGACGAGTCTATCCATCCTGAGGCAAATGTTATTGAGAACCAGGGTAGGAATGAAGATCGTGGACGCAACAAGAGTCGAGATTCACACCAATCTCAAGGTCGGTCCAAGTCATGCTTAAAGATTACATGCTACTACTGTGGAAGGATAAGCCACATGAAAGTAGAGTGTTGATCCTTCAAGAGAGATCAAAAGTCCGATAATGTTAAGCCAGACCAAATCAACCCAACGAAGAAGCAAGAAGAGAAGAGCACTACTGCCATGGCTGCAAAAGAAGAACTGCTTTATCTCGTTGGAGAAGGTAATATCCTAAATATTTCTTATGATGATAGTTGTTGGATTATCGATTCTGGTGCTTCCTTCCATGTCACTCCCCATGGAAGTTTCTTCTCATCCTACCAAAGTGGTGACTTTGGTACGGTGCAAATAGAAAATCAAGATAGGAGCAAAATTATCAGGATATGAGATATTATCCTGACAGCAAGCACTGGATGCAAGCTTGTCCTAAAAGATGTGAGGCACGTCCCAACCATGCGCCTCAATCTTATCTCTACTGGAAAGCTAGATAATGCTGGTCTGGTGAATTATTTTAGCAAAGGAAAGTAGAAGCTCACAAAGGAAGTTTAATCATGGCTCAAGGAAAGAAGGAAGGATCATTGTACATGATGCAAGCTAAACTCTATAAAGGGGAGGTAATACTACCACCAGTGATATGGAGATATGGCATAAACGACTCGGGCACATTAGCGAGAAAGGCCTTCACATGCTCGCTCAAAAGAAATCCCTCCCTAACATTAAAGGTAAATCAATTGACCTATGTGTTAATTGCTTGGCTGGAAAACAACATAGAGTTGCTTTCCAAAGATCCTCTCCACCCGCAAGGAGAAAGAACATTCTAGACCTCGTACACACCGATTTGTGCTCGATGTCCAAGAAATCCATTGGTGGGGCATTACATTTTATCACCTTCATTGATGACTATTCAAGAAAGGTGTGGTTACACCTGTTAAAATCAAAGGATCAAGTACTTGATTCATTCAAGGAGTTCTATGCCCGAGTGGAACGTGAGATAGGACGGAAGATCAAGTGTGTGCAATCTGACATTAGAGATGAGTATAGAGGTCCTTTTGAAGCCTATTGCAAGAAATATGGGATTAGGCTGGAGAAGACTCCACCCAAGACGCTACAGTTGAGTGGTCTATCTGAGAGAATGAACCAAACTATTGAAGAGAGAGTTCGATGTGTACTGTCTTATGCCAAGTTGCCCAAATCAATCTGGGGAGAAGCTGTGATGACCGTTGTTGACATAGTCAACCTCACACCATCAGTTCCTTTGGATGGAGACATCCCAGAGGAGGTTTGGTCAGGCTAAAGGACTTCTTACAACCATCTCAAGGTGTTCGGATGCAGGGAATTTGTTCACATCCCCAAAGACGAGCGAGCCAAGCTTGATGCAAAAACTAAGGAATGCATCTATCTTCGATCTCCTAAGGATGAGTTCGGGTACCGACTTTGGAATCCAATCAACTAGAAGGTCATTCAAAGCCGAGACGTTGTATTTTTCAAAGACCAAACAATTGAAAACATCCAGAAATCAGAGAGGCCAAGATTAAGAAGCAGCAAGAGCACAGACCTTACACCGGTCCAACGTGAGGATAATGCCACACCTGAAAATAATGATGCTAAAGATCATGAGCCTATCCTAGAGCAAAACAACCAGAAGACTCATGATGAGCCAGTTCAGAAAGAACCTCAGTCTAGCTCTCCACTAGCACCCCAGTTGAGACGATCTTCAAGGGATCGAAGACCATCTTCCCGATATAGCACAGAGGAGTTTGCGATGCTCACCGATGAGGGGGAGCCTCAAAGTTATAAAGAGGCCATAACTGATAGTCATAAAGGAGAGTGAATAAGAGCCATGCAAGAGGAGATGCAATCCTTGCACGAGAATAACACTTATGAACTAGTGGAGCTACCAAAAGGGAGATGAGCCTTGAGGAATAAGTGGGTGTATCGAATCAAGACCGAAGATACTAGCTCAAAGCCCTGCTACAAAGCTCAGTTGGTCGTAAAAGGATTCGGTCAAGAGAAAGGTATTGACTTTGAAGAAATATTCTCTCTAGTGGTAAAGATGTCATCCATCCGAGTTGTTCTTGGCATAGCAGCGGTGCAAGACTTGGAGATCGAGCAGCTCGATGTCAAGACAACATTCCTTCATGGTGATCTAGAAGAAGAGATCTACATAGATTAGACTGAGGGGTTCAAAGTTCCAAGCAAAGAAAATTTGCTGTGCCACCTAACGAAGAGTCTATATGGTCTTAAGCAAGCACCTAGGCAATGGTACAAGAAGTTTGACTATTTCATAGCAGAACATGATTTCAAAAGGACGAAGAGCGATCATTGTGTCTTCATAAAGAGGTATGCAGGTGGCGACTTTCTCATACTTCTACTCTATGTTGATGATATGTTGATTGTTGGACAAGATCACATAAAGATAGCTGCTTTGAAGAAATATCTAAGTAAGAGATTTGCCATGAAATATTTGGGACCAGCTAGACAAATCCTTGGGATGTGGATCGCTCATGATAGATCAAAGAAGTTGCTATGGCTATCCTAAGAGAGCTACATTGAGAAGGTGCTAGAAAGATTCAACATGACAAAACAAAGCCGATCAACACACCACTTGCTGGACACTTCAAGATGAGCTCAAAGCAAAGTCCCACAAGTAAGAAAGAAATGGAGTAAATGAAGATGATTCCATATTCATCTGCAATAGACAGTCTCATGTATGTAATGATATGCACAAGACTCGATATCGCTTATACAGTTGGTGTTGTTAGTCGCTTCTTGGCTAATTCGGGGAAGGAACACTGGGATGCGGTCAAATGGATCCTCCGGTATCTACGCTGTACTTCCAAGAAGTGTTTATGCTTTGGAAATGGAAAACATGTGCTAGAGAAATACACAGATGCAGACTTGGCTAGTGACATTGATTCTAAGAAATCAATGTCAGGATACCTAACTACTTTTGCAGGGGGGCTGTTTCCTGGCAATCAAAGTTACAAAAGTGCATTGCATTACCCACTATTGAGACAGAGTACATTGCAGCTACTGAAGCTTGCAAGGAGATGCTGTGGATGAAGAATTTGTTGCTTGAGCTGGGAGTAGATCAAGACCGGTATGTCTTGAAGTATGACAACCGAAGTACAATTTACTTAGCAAAGAATTCAACTTTTCATTCCCGCACAAAACACATTGATAGATGGTATTACTAGATCCGAGGAGCTCTCGAAGAAAAGCGCATACATCTTGACAAGGTTCACACAAATGAAAACTGGTTAGACATGATGACCAAGGTAATACCATCCAAGAAGTTTGAAGATTCCTGTCAAGGTGCTGGTTTGCTACTACCTCCCAATTAAGTCAGGAGGGGGAGATTTGTTGGGATCCCTCCTTAATTGGGAAGATTCAAGAAAATTCTAGAACTTTCTGGAGAACTCTAGAGAAGTGTAGAATTCTCTAGAAGCGTGTGGAATCCTCTAGAATATTCTAGAGATGTGTGGAGCTTTTTGGAACATTCTGGAAGAGTATAGAATAGAATGGAGGAGTGTAGAGATTCCTTAGAAATCTCTAGAAAGTAAAGATATGCATGGAGAATTCTAGAGAGCTAATCTCCACCCTTAGATCAAATTAATCCCCACTACTTATTATGAAGGTGGAGTAGTATAAATAGGGGTGGAAGCCTTCATTTCTATTCATCCAAGACAAGAAAACAACCCACTTCCTAGAGTGAGAGAAAACCTCTAATATAGAGAGTTAGAGAGCCTCTTTGAGAGAGAAGTGAGATAGCTTGAGAGTCCTGATCCTTAAACTCGAGTGAGCCACTGAAGTAAAACAGTTTTGTAAAATATAAATTCTTGTAATCCTACTATTCTTTTGTATAGTGGAAGAACCTCTATATTGGAGGATCATAAACTCTTGTACTCCCATTACTATCTTAATTTATAAGTGCCTATTTTAACTTCACGAGGCGGGAAAGACCGAGTTTTCCCAACAAAAACCAATATGATCTTTCCAAAATACCCTTTGATTTAACTGTCTCTCATTTATCTAAATCCTTCCTCGTCATTCGTGCCATTTTATCTACCTTTTGTTCAAGCAAACCGATTCTCGAACATTTTCCCCATTTCAAAACCCTAGCCCTAAATCATCCAACTTCAGAGATTAATCGAGAAAAATGGCCGACAAAATAACTCCCAAAGCAGTCCTCCCCGTCGAATGCAGCGAAGATGATGATGCGTCATAGTACGTCGTCTCAAAAAGACCCCAGACAATAGCGGAGTGGTATGAAGCTGGCGCTTCAATTGTTGATGTTCTAGAGGATATCACAGCCAGCCACTTTCATCCCAGAAGTCCAACTCAACCCAAGAAGCCATCCCCCAACCCAGATCTAGAGGGTAGCACCAGCACCACCGACGGTACCGACGATGCCTTTAGAGCTCTTCTGGATCTACAAAGAGGAGATAAAGAGAAGCATATGGTAGCAAAAAAAGTAATTCCTACCATAATTTTTACGTTGTTTATCATGTTGCATGATGTGTTAATTGTGAAGGATAATGAGAAGTTATGAAGGTTAGCTTGTAGTTATCAAGGAAATTGATTCATTGTTAGGGTTATGCATTAGTTGTTAAAGTTATTGATCTGTTGTGAAGGTTACTATTTAGTTGTGACATGTGGCCTGTTAGTTGTTAAGGTTAAGGGTTACTTGATAAGGTTCTGAGTCTGTTGTGAAGGTTTTTGTTTACGGGTGTTTGTTAATTGTGGAGGTTACTGTTTACTTGTGACTATTCATTGTGAATGTTACTATTAACTTGTAAGGATTATGCTTTTATTATTAAGGTTATTGATTGGTTGTTGAGGATAGGCTTTGGTTGTTAAGCTTATGGGTTTGTTGTTAAGTTTATAAGATAGTTGTTATGTTTACTGATTATTTTGAAACTATTTATATCTTGTGGTTTTGCTTTGTAGACAAAGGACAAAGACCACATTTGAGCTGCGGCCCACATCCAGCTTCACTGCCTACTATGAGTTCATGCACACTTTGGTACAACATATAGGGCAAAGGCACTGGGAGGCCCACGAAGATAGTGTATTCAGATACTATGTTCATTTTGGCCCTCCTGATCTTGATCTCCCCCCTTTTGAGCACGTTTTGAGATAATAGGACGATAAAAAGATGAATTTCATCTTCGCTGATACAAAATCTGGAGAAGAAATCGCGTGCTCATTCATCCTTGAGTGGATAATGAGCCATACGTGGTTCTCAAATAAGGGGGATCTTGTTGGCCCCAACCGAGATATGAAAAACATGATTTGGTCCAGGTTTTTTACCAAACTTGATGGTGACAGTAGTACAACTCCTCATCCAGCCCCTACCAGACGCAATGTTGAGGATCTGCTCATGAAGCTGGTACAATCAATTGATCGTTGAGATGTGAAGGACTTTGTCCTGCTATAGATCCTCTATCAGCTAAGCATGATCTGGTACCCAAGCAGTGTTCTTGGTGTTCCTAGGCATTTATTCATGTATGTTGACAGCATCGAACAGGCCAATAACACTGCTTGGGGGACCTATATATTCAGTAATACATTTGATGCGATAGAAAAGGCACTGAAGGGTCCTGGGCCAGTGAAGATGATTGTATATCTGCAAGGGTGTACCCAGATTATTTGTGTAAGTAATCTTACCTTTTTTATTACCGATTGTGAAAGTTATAGTTTAGTTGTTAAGGTTATGGTTTGGTTGTTAAGGTTACGGGTTGGTTGTTAATGTTACAGGTTAGTTGTTAAGGTTACGGATTTATTGTTAATGTTGCGGATTTATTGTTATGGTTGCTTATTTGTTATTAAGGTTAGGGGTGTTTGTTAAGATTCTATTTCTCTCATGTGCTCCTGTAGTACTATGAACTTATTGGCATCAAGAAGTCAATAGTTGGAAGTACGTTACGTCATCCCCTTACAAATTGGGTAAAACTGGGAGACGTTGCTGGATCTTTTAGATTGGTCACTGTTATAGCTAAAGCAAAGAACACTATGATAAAGCTTCCACAGTTTCATAGCCAAGCTCAAAGTATTGGGGGAGGCTTGCGGGAGAAGGAGAAGGGGAAGGAGAAAGAGAAGAAGAGAGCGAGAGGAGGGAGAAGAATAAGGAACTGGCAGCAGGAGACGCCAGTAGGGCACGTGGCCCAAACCAGCCTCTTCTCAAAAAGAAAAGGGGAGCAGAAGATGATATCTTTCTTGAAGTAAGCATTTAGTAATTCTAAATTTTATTTGTTTTTAATTATTCTTTTTTAATAATACTGTATCTGTCCGTTGCATAGACGATGCCACAAAATATTGATGAAGAGGTCGAGTAGACCAATGAGGTAGTTGAAAAAATGGAATTGCCTCGACAAGTGATCTATTAGAAGAGCATCACGATAGTGAATCAAAAATTACATCACAATAATGAGAATAAATTCAAAGATCAAATTGCTGCCGACCGAATAGAGATTACTTCTCTTTCTATGAAAGTGGCTACTCTGTCTGCTCAAGTGAGGAGGCTGAGAGAGGATCTAAGCGAAGCCCGATGCAGAAGCCTCACTGTATATAAGAATAAGAGGCCTACTGCAGAGGTGTCTAGCCCATCGATGGAGCCACAAACTTGTACAAGTTAGAGCCATGGTTACGTATAGGGATTGATTGTTAAGTATACTGATTTGTTATTGAGTTTTTCGATTAGTTGTTATGTTTATCGTTTGATAGTTAAGTATATGGTTTAGTTGTTAAGGTTATATAGCTGTTGTTAAGTTTTTTCATAATTATATTTTGAATGTTCTTTTTTTTTGAATCAGGCACTTCACGAAGCGAGGGTGACATTGATATTGACATTGAGAGGGAAGGCTCTCAACTATTCTTTGCTGACATTAATAAGGAGAGCGAATACCCTCCACAAGGGGAAGTCCCTCCACCAATTTTTATTGACATTAATAAGGAGAATGAAGGCCCTCCACCAGGGGAAGTCCCTCTACCGGATACTACTGACATTAATACGGAGGTGGAAGATCCTCACCCAAAGAAAGTCCCTCCAGTAGCCACTGACAAATTTTTTGAGCCGACTGGAGAGGTATTCAGCCTAACGATGGAGCTGCAAACTTGTACATGTTAGATCATTTTTTCACTACATGTTTAGGATTGGTTGTTAAGTTTACGTATTGATAAGTTTAGGGATTTATTGTTAAGTTTAGGGATTGATTGTTAATTATACAGTTTTGTAGTTAAGTTTTGATAGCTGTTGTTAAGTTTTTTCATATTTTTATTTCGAATATTTTTTTTAGAAACATGCACTCCACACATGGACACTAAGAGGGAAATCCCTCCACCAGAGAAAATCCCTCCACCAGCAGCTAGCACATTTTATGAGGACGAAGATGTTCCTCTTATTATAATAAAATTGAATAAGAGAAAGGGGATGCAAATTTGCCCGCACCCCTTAAAAAATTAGAACAAAAAGAAGAATGAAGCCTTCCAAACATATAGTTACCCCTTACACTGAGGGGGGAAAAGAAGAAAGAAAAACAAATCATGGGGGACAAGGCTATTATAGAAGTGGTGGAGGAAAAGGGAGCAGAGTTGCCCTATGAGCAAGGAAGAAGGAATTTATAGGGATAAATTAAACATAGGGATTCCCTTTTTTGAAGGCTTCATCATAAAGTTTTTTGCTAAGCATCCAACATTTATACATAATTATAAGGTGTCGGCAGATGTTACTGCACTGCTGACAGAAGAGGAGAATAAAGTTCTCAACCATTTTTGCATTTGTAGGTATAACAAGTAAGTATTTATCTCATATTACAAATTTATAGCTTCGCTTTTATGGTTATAGCTTCGCTTTTAAGGTTATGTTGCTAAGGTTACAGGTTAGTTGTTAAGGTTACTGGTTTGTTGTTAAGGTTATTGGTTTGTCATTAAGGTTACCTGTTGGTTGTTAAGGTTACGGATTTGTTGTTAAGTTACTTATTTGTTTTTTAGGTTACGGGTTTGTTGCTAACTATATTTATCGCTTTCATTCTTTTTTGCAGTTTGATTAAAGTGTACAAAGGTAAATGGTCGTCTAATGATTGATTTGAGCTTCTTAATATTTTACGCGGTAGTCGACTGGATAATTTAGTAAGATTTATTCTTCATAATTATTGTTTATCATCCTTTATAATACTATCCCTTATTTATTACTTATTATCAACTTATAGCTTATTAAGGCGCTGCTAGATATAATACGTGAAAGTCAGAATGAATTATCCAGCAAAAAATATGGGCTGGTCTCTGTTTTCTTTTCTGTAAGTATATGACAAACATATATCTATTTATCTATTTTAATGTAATGTTAAAAGGTTTCTGATCAGTCTAATTCTTGATTACAGCATACAATACATATGGAAAGACCAAACTACCAAGAAGAATATGAACTCTTCATCAAAAATTTGTTCGATGAAGGATTTACTAACCTCTTAGTTCCTATTGTCCAAGGGGATCATTGGCATCTTTTAGAGTTTGATGTAAAAAATAATGTTGCCAGACATTATGACTCCTTGAGAGAATGATCTAGGCATTGAGAACCCGTGCTGAATATTGTTAAAGCCTTCAACTACATTAAAGCTGCCTTCGACAAAAATAAATTGTACAGCGTATTCGACCCAATCATTGTTCCATGCGAGGAACAAAAGGGATCGTAAGTTTTCTGAGACTCTTTTTGGAATTTAATGTTGGAAATTGATTGTCAAGGTTAGGTTGTTGATGTTAAGCTTTGGTTGTTATCCATAGGGATTTGTTGTTAAGGTTACACTTTAGTTGCTAAGGTTATGGTTTGGATGTGAAGCTTAGGTATAGGTTGTTAAGTATATATTGGTTGTTAACCTCAGGAATTTAATGGTGTATTTTTTGTGTGTGTAGGTATGACTGTAGGATCTACGTCTACCAGTTTATAAAAGCCATTATCGAATGTAGAAATGTCTTGCACCTCACGCCCAAAAAGCATAACACATAGGTCATACAAGCAAAGCTACCATCATATTTACTAATTGAAGGCAGGAAGAGGAACAAAGTGCTCGGTCAACTAGACGACGATGACATTAAGAGATAGACTATTATAAATATAAATATTTAATTCTTGTAAATATTATAAATATAAATATTTAATTGTTTATAGCATGTCCATTAGTAACATTGACAACCAATCCATAATAAAGTCATAACCTTAACAGTGAAAGGTTAACAACGAAAGGTTAACAACAAATCCGTAACCTTAACAACGAAGTCACAACCAAGCCCTAAACTTAACAACAAAAAGTTAAGCTTAACAAAAAAATCATAACCTTAACAGCAAACCTATAAGTTTAACGACAAACCCATAAGCTTAACAACCAAACCATAAGCTTAACAACCTAAAAGCTAAGGTTAACAACCAGTCCGTAAGCTTGACAACCAAGACAT
>BQKN01060331.1:117200-170242 GCA_022839385.1 Asparagus kiusianus
TCTTTTCCTTCGTTAATCTTATTCAAGTAACCCAATCGAGCTATTTTCCATGAGTAGCTACTTAAGTGGTTTCAAAGGAGTTATTTTTATGAGAATCTGTATATCTAGTAGAGCAATATTCCATTATTCCAATTTTTTGTAAAAACTAGAGAGGACAAACTGAAAAGAGATGTATGTTTTTGTGCCATTATTTGGAGTACTTGTTGTTGGTTTTGGAAGTGTGAAGACCAAAACCTGAAGAAGAAATCATCAAAGAAGCAGAAAAAGCCTCTATCCACTAGTAGAAAAACGAGCAACCTAGACGGAAATTTCCGTCTAGGTTTCTCCAAATCCCGTCTAAGTTTGTTCACCTAGACGGAATTACGTCTAGTTAGTTCTGTTTATTTTAAATCCATCTAGATTGGTTCAAACTAGACGGAATTCCGTCTAGAGTGATCAACCTAGACGGTAGTCAACCTAGACAGAAGTAAGAAATCCGTCTAGGTTGGTAACCTAGACAGAAATCCGTCTAGGTTGATTATGACAACCTAGACGGAATTCCGTCTAGTTTGACTCATCCTAGATGAAATTCCGTCTAGGTTGATATTTTTTTAGCAAAAAAAAATTTATTTACAATTTGTATTTCCCTGTACAATTACATTAATACATGAATACATCCAATAAATACTGTACACATGAATACATCCAACCATCCAAATATAATCAAAATTCATAACAGTTCCATTCAAAACCAAATATAATCAAATCCAACCAATGCACAAATCTAACCATCCAATCCAAAATAGACATCAACTAATTCCGTCTAATATATACATCCAACAACATATATACTAACAATGTACATGAATAAGATAGGATACACGACATGAATAAATATAGTGTTATAACAAGTAAAACTGTTTATTACATTAAAAATAAAAAAACCTCATCTATCATCGTCATCGGCAGTATCTCTATCCCGGTTACGAGAACGAGTGCTGCTCCCTCCAATATCTCCACTCTGAATATTCAATTGAATAATCATTATGTGGTGTTTGATAACATATTATAAAAATAAATTTATAAATATAAGAAAAAATAAGGTACATGAGCGCTGCTCTGTCTAGCGTCGGAGTTATCGTCAATCGAGCTTATGATCCGTATGATACCACCATACGCGCTATAAGGAATCACATCGTCTAAATATTGTATAACATACCCCATGAGATCGTCCATTGAGTTTGTCGTTAGCGCAACTCTAGTCATCTCATTAGTCACCTGAATATGCAGCTCCGGGTCAATCTTGTCAATCAAAAACGCAGAGATACGTGTGTCAAATGACATAGCCTGAAAACTGCTTAGGGCTGCTCTCATTAATGTAGATGGTGTGGAGGATGCTGTGGATGTTCTCATGCTTATACCGAGTGAAGCTCCAACACCATGCAGAGGATATCTTCATCTCCTATCATTAGGGAGAAATAAATATTAAATTTTTCTCTCGAATTCAATAATGTTAAACAAATATAAATAGGAACGTAGTATTCAAATTGATTCGATTTTTTACCGTCCATACCTATTATGACCTATCAGGTTCTGTGTGAGAGTGATGTTCTCCTTTGCAGAAAGCATGTGAGCGTCTGGCTCGATTTGTTCCTCCTCCTGCGAAATGTACACAGATGCAGCCTCCTTAAATGTTGCCTCAAATCCCTCCTAAAGCACAAATATATACTTAATTTAAGGTAAAGACCATATTATTTGTGTTCTCGTTTCCTCGTAATATTAACAACAAAATAGAGTTAATAATACTACTTAAGATATGTATAAGTCTCACCACCAACTCGAGATTTGCCTTGATCTTATCCCGATTCTTCTCATCACCCCTATATCTATCACGAAAAGTATCATACGCTGCTTTTGCCCTTAAGTGTATCGGCATTAATGATTTTCTCTGACATATTATAAACTATGAGATTTCATAATCATACTAAGCATTAAGATCATTTAAAGCTTTAAATAACATATATATCGTATCCTAATAATAAACATCCTCCAGATTGGCATAGGAGTGTGAACCCAAGTCGTGGTCATGCAGCTTCTTTCTTCTATTTTCTGACCCCTTCGTGGATTTATTCTTAAAAAAAATTAATAAATATATAATGAAATAATATCTTAAAATTATAAAGTAATTTTCATGAAACTAACCTTGGCGGTATTGCTGTCCTAATACATGATGAGAGCTGTGAAATGAATCTCGTCAACTCGGTCATCGAAGTTTAAAAACCTCTGCCAGTCCTCCTCATACCTGTCATAGGTTTGATGTTTGATATCATGTCTCCATTGTTTGAGGACTGCTTCAACTTTGACATTAAACACATAATTCTAAGCCCCCTCAAAGTCCTCAAGGTAGAAGCAGTCCTGTAGATTTACATACACATTTAGTAAGGATGATTTAATATCAATTACTAATTATTAATAAATGAAAAACTAAAGCAATATGCAGTTACCATAAGCTCAGTCCATATCGCCTCGTATGCGGTCCTTGGTAGTTCTCGGAAATGAAAATAAGGGTTGATAATGTTTTCTCTATGCATGAGAACCCCAATATATGCATTCAATCGGGTCGACCAAGAACCAACAGGCAAATTATAACTATTCCACCGAATTATCGCCCTCATTCCTCTTGGCGTTTGTTTAGATTCAGGCTTTCCTCTGTCATGTCTGTTCTCTATGCGATCTGGCTTAGTGCCTACAATAATAACATGATAATATATCATATAATATATAAATATGAAAATTAAAAGTATTTATACAATTTACCATTCGTTATCTCTCTTTCTTTTGCTACGAGTGCAATAACTTTCCTAGTCTCCAACAAAGGAAGCATTTCCTCTAACTTTCTCGCAGCACGTGGGTGGTACTTCCTTGAGTCAGCCATGAACTTATGAGTGTCCGGAGGTAAGGGTAAACTGAGATAGTCCTGTGTTTTCGGCCGCAAGTCAGTATGGAATGTATAGGATGGATATGTCAGGGTCCAAGAAGCACCTACATAAGAAAGGAGAATTATTAATATGAATTTTTAATTGACCATTATTAATTATTAAATATTGAATACCTGCGTCGGGGGATGGTTCTGGTGCTTCATCAGAGGGGCCGCGTGATGAATAACCCACATCTATAACAAATAAACACTACGAGCTAGATAACATATAATTTATAAAATATATTAAAATATTAATTAATTTTTATACCTGCATCCGGAGATGGTAATGTATCATCAGTACCAGTACCTGGGGTGATACTCCATGATCGATCACCCTCAGGACCAAAGAGCCTCCTCACCCTCCTCATCTGCAAATTCAATTATTAACATAGTTAAGAAAAAATTGTATACATGCTCATGAGATATGTTATTATGAAATGCATTATTATTTTTTATTATGATAAGCTAAAAATCGGTAATGCAGTGTAACATATATAGTTCATACCTATATCCAGCGTCACATTCTGTGTGTAAGAGAATTCTTGCCAAATGTCATCAGATGACCCAATTGGTTCACTATAATTATCTTCGCTTTCTTCAATATTTTTTTATTGTTATTAGGAAGAACAACATATCTTTGCTCCTTGTACAAAACCACCCAATCAGACATGACATCCGAATCTTTCACAAAGAAGCATTGATCAGCTTGTTCTGCGAAACTGAATTTCTCATCCGTATATACTTCTCGGTGGAGATTGACTAGTGTAAATCCATAATGATCCTTTTGCTTTTTTGCAGGACACCACCAAACCTTGAACATCATGTAACTATATTGTTTTGGTTTACAAAACCCATAAATTACCTTAATAATATCTTCTAATTGGCCATAATATAGTATGTCAGCTAGAATTGGGTTATGATCTCTTATACTTGAAAAACATTATTGAACAAACAAACCCATGACCCCGCTGTTCTGAGCTACCCTCCTATCATCGGTCTCTAGCATTTGAAATTTATGTCCATCGACCAAATGCTCATTATAACGTCACATTTCGTGATAAGGGCGTTGTGCATGGAGAACAATTTTATCTGGTAACGTAATACCATCAAGAAGTGATTTTTCAACCTAAGCCAAACAATTTGAGAATATTTAGGTGATGTTATATTATGAATGTTCAATAATTAATTGTAAAACACTTACATCAAATCTTAACCAATCAGAAAATTCTTTCTTATGTCTTTTCTGAATATTATGCACTGTATTCCTACCGGTTGTTTCATTCTTAAGCTTCTCCAAATGTCGCATATATAAACAATATATAAGTTTGTATTGGTAAACTATATGTAAAATGAATATTTCTTATATATATTACTAATTTTATTTGTTAACTTCGATAGTCTGCGAACATATCAAGGTTTTCCAACACATATGCATGAATTTGATCTAAGAGAGATCTCAGATATTTTTCATGATTCCTCTCCATATCAGGTGCTTGAGATGTGGTTTTCTTCTTGTGCATGTAACGTGATACAAACACAAAGCATTCGTTAGCACGTATCCTTTAGCTATCGAGCCCTCGGGATGAGCTCGATTGTGAACATTATGTTTCATGGAGCCCAAGTATCTTAGAATCATAAGAAGAGTTAATTATTAACACGATAATTTTAAAAACGAATATACAATTAATGAACGTAACAAAAACCATAAATTACCTTTCAATCGGATACATCCAACGATAAGTAACAGGATCGGTGATTCTAGCCTCTCTTGCAAGATGCTGGGTAAGATGGACCATAATTATAAAAAATGAAGGAGAGAATATTACTTCCTTATTGCATAGAGTAACTCAGACCTCGGCTTTAAGTTTTTTAAATTCATCTACATCTATGACTTTAGAGCATAATTTTCTGAAGAATCCACAATACTCAATAATAATCTTTGACGCTTCTTTCTTCATATTGTTACAAATTGCAACAGGGAGCAATTGATGAAGAATAACGTGATAATCATGGATCTTCAGACCTAAGAGTTTTCTCTCTTACACCTGAACATTATTTAATGTTAGCAGAGTAACCATCCGACGACTTTACCGATTTGAGAATTTTACAAAATCGTTGCATCTGCTCATTTGACATTGTAACACAAGACGAAGGCAACTTTAATTTTTTAAGACCAACATCTTAAGCTTGCAAATCATTTTGGATATTCAAAGTAGTTAGATTTTGGCGTGCCCGTTGGTCATCCTTCGACTTGTTTGCATCTTGTAGGAGAGTTGATACTATGTTATCACATATATTTTTTTCAATATGCATGACATCTAAGTTGTGTCGGATTTTAAGATTTTCCCAGTAAGGTAGCTGAAAGAAGATACTAAATTTAGTCTATCCTCTAGGTAATTTTTCGGCTTCATTCTGAACTTGTATTTTTCGGACCTTTCGTTTACGATTCAATGGCTTTTTTGACTTTAAGCAATCTCTTACTCCGAGAGGGTTAAATTTAGAATAGCGATTTTTTCCAAACACAACTTTTGGAAACCCCTCAAGTAATTTTACGATCTCATTACCTGTCAGCTGACATGGCTTCATTCTCTTCTCAACTATGCCATAAAACATAGCTGATAATTTTATGTACTTATGACTCAAGGGTAACCACCTTCGATTAAACTAATAACAACTCTTTCGGCTATGTGGTAATTGAAGAGCTTCAAATTCTGGACTACATACAGGACAAGCACACTTGCCCTTCGTAGAGTACCCGGACAAATTAGCATAAGCTAGAAAATTATTAATCGTCCATAATAGAATAGCACGTAATCTAAACGACTCTTTTCAATGGGCATCATATGCTAAAATAGCCTCAGACCATAATTGTTTCAGTTCATCAATTAGAGGCTCTAAGTAGACATCAATATTATTTCCCGGAGCATGCTTATCGGGTATCTGTAATGAAAGTATCATAAATGACTGTTTCATACAAGAAATGGAGGTAAATTATATGGTATTAATACAACTGGCCACATAGACCAGCTAGAGCTCATTATCCCAAATGGATTGAATCATTGCTTGATAGACCCAGTCTTACATTTCTGCAATCTTCAGCAAAATGAGGGTAAATTTTATCAACAAGCTTCCAAGCTAAAACATCAGCATGATGTCTCAATTTACCATCATCTATTCGATCTTCCTTGTGCCACCTTATATTCTTTGTCGTTTCCTTGTTCATGTACAATCTTCGCAATCTAGGAGCTAATGGAAAATATCAAAGCACATTAGCTAGAATTTTCTTTTGTGTTATCCCTGTCTCCGTTGTAATCCTTGTTGAAGAATTTATGCGTTTCTTCCACCTAGAAACTCCACATGTCGGACACTCTTGAAGGTCTTTATTGGCTTTATGGTATAAAATATAATCATTCGGACATGCATCAATCTTGTTATAATCAAGACCCAGAGCGGAGACAATCTTCTCATCTTGATAAGTCGTTTGGGGTATGTTATTCTCTCCTCTAGGAATTACAGTCTGAAGCAAATCAAGAAGCATTTTAAAATAATTATCTCACATACCGCTAAGTGTCTTAATATGTAGGAGTTTCAGCATAAATAAAAATCTGGAGTACTCGGTACATCCCTCATATAAGTCCATTTCACTATCTTCTAGTAGCTCCATTATTCGCTTTATTTCTGCGGAGGAATGCATATCATTAATATTTTTGGCACTTTCGACATCTCCTACCTCTTCAGCTTCAACTTCGATATCATCTTCACTTTTATCTCCGATATTATTCTCGACATTATCATCAACATCATATTCTGTAGGTCGAGGAAAAATATCATTCAACATTATTTCTGTGTCATCTATTCGTTAGCCACCGGACGTACCAACACACACATTTGGATCCTCATCTTCAGTGATAGCTTCCCCATGCCAGTTCTAATATTTATATTTTTTATCAAAACCTAATTTCATTAGTTGGATCCGTATATCATTTCTATTTAGCAGCTTCGTATTCCTACACCTACAACAAGGACAACACATAGCATCGCTTCTTAAATTTCTCGGATTCATTTCAGCATAACGTATGAAGGCATCACATCCCTTCTTGTATCGTGTGTCACGAAATCTATGAAGCTGTGGGATATCTATCCATGATTTGTCAGGAATTATCCTCATCTATAAATTATATATAATTATTAACTGCGATTAATCTCACAACTACTAGTACATCTATGACTCTTATACATTCAACACACATCAAACAAACGTTCATATATTATTTAACAATATAAATATTTATCTACATAAAATATATATAAAACATATATAGAAACTAATTACACTAATCTAGTGGCTGTCATAGGAAGGTTTCTATCCATTAAGAATATAGTAGTGCTTACATATCCAACTTCGTATACTTTGTATATTTTTATTTCTTAAAAATTTCGGCAACACCTACCCGTTGTTCTCCTTGTACACTGTACAGATGTTATTATGCGTATCAGCAATAGCCCAAAACACAAAACAACATACGCTTATTGTACACGGAGAATAACGAATCGTGCTGTCCAAACTTTCAACAATAAAAATATATAAAGTATACAAAGTTGGATGTATGTACTACTATATTCCTAACCCGTCCGAGAAGGACAAATCCAATAATTATGAATTTTAGTACTAATTTTTTATTCGTATATCGTATAATATAAAATAAATGCTCATTTCTGGAAGAAAACTTCATCTCCTACCCAAATCTGAGTCGTATATCATATATTATAAGTCCAAAGAATCGGATGTAATTATTGGACGGAAATCTACGGATAACGTTATTTTTTTTATTTACTTAAATTAGATTATAACACATTATGAAGAATTATAATGTGTTATATATCACTCTATTTTTAAAAAAATTTTATTTCATATATTTTCACATCACAAACTTAAATAATCACACGTACCTATAGCACGAATGAAACTTAATTGAGTTAGGGTTTATAAGTGTTTAATTAAATTTATGATTACTAGTATTGTTCAAATGAATTAACATGTAGTTGAGTTAGGGTTAATTCATAACTAATATTTTTTCAATTAGGGTTTTAAGAATTGAACTTGTTTATTTTTATCATAAATTAGGGTTTTTAAACTAAATTCAACAATAAATAATAATAAAATTAAAAATTCTAAAGCTCAGTAGAAAAATCATACCTTTTAAGCAGAAGAAACAACGGACACGCTGGTGGTCACAGTTGAACTACTAGAAAGCTAGGGCTTTTTTTAATTAAAGTGAAGGGGGCAGCTAGGGAAGAGGGGCGGGAGGGAGCGGGGGAGGGGGTGAGGCAGGTGAAGGAGGGGCGGGAGGGGAAGAGGGTAAGGGGGGTGACCGAGGAGGGGGCGGGAGGGGAAGGGGTAGGGGGAGGGGGGTGGGACAAGGAGGGGGAGGGGGGAGGGGCGGCCAAGGAGGGGGAAGGGGGTGGGGGGAGGCTAGGGAAGGGGAGTGGGGCGACAAGTGAAGGGGGGCAGGTGAAGGGGGGGCATGGGAGGGGAAGTGGGTGAGGGGGGTAGCCAATAAGGGGGGCGGGAGGGGGAGGGCGAGGGGAAGAGGGGAGGGGGAGGGGGATGGTTAAGGAGGGGGGAGGGGGAGGGCGGGGGCTGCTAAGGAGGGGGGAGAGGGGTAGGAGGGGAAGGGGTAGGGGGAGGGGGCGACTAAGGAGGGGGAGGGGTGGCGGAGATGGGGATGGGGAAGGTGGGGAGGCTGGGGAAGAGGAGGGTCGAGGGGAGGAGGATGGGGAGGCTAGGGAAAGGGGTCGAGGTCGGAGTGGGGAAGAGAGAGAGAGGGATAGGAGAGTGAGAGGGAGAGTGAGAGGTTAAGGCGGCTACTGGAAGCGAGGGGGGGGGAGGTGAAAACATTCTAGAGGGGGTGAATAGGGTTATTGCTAATCTTATTAGATATTAATACTGATTAAAAACTTATTAACAAATTATTCTTGCAAGATAGATATACAATGTGATATGAGCAAGAATGTGCAATATAAACAAAGTGTAATATCCTAACAATAAGACACACAATGAGATATATGCAAGAATATAAACAAAAACAAATGTGATAGGGCAATATAAACAATGAGTAATGACGAATAAAATAGACTAAGCAATAGACACAAATGATACGCCAAAGCAAACTCTAACACACAAAGATGATCACGGAGTTCGGACATTCCGTCCTATGTTTCTGCTCCCCACTCTCGGGGAGAAATCCACTATCACAACCGGGTTTTTTACGCTCACCCGAATAGTGTTTACACCTCACAACTCGGTTTTCTAGTTCATCGAAAACTTTACAATTACACACTTGCAATCACACGCTACACCCTCTAAGTGTTGGCCTAGCCCGTGTCCTCTTCCTCAAGTGCTCGGATTTATAACCTCTCTCTAGGCTTTACAACCGACGCCACTGCTCTTGGAATCGACCCCGTCTCTCACCAACCACTCCTCTCGTTGTACAAGTGTAATACAATGTGTAACTCAAAATAATGCTCAATTATAATAAAATGTTCTCTAATATGGATGAGAACTCAATGTAAGCTCAATCTCACAAATCATAATCTCATAACCCAATATATGATGTATGAAATACTAAAAGCTCAAATAGGGTGTGTGAGATAAAATGAGTATAAATAAAATCTAACTCAATTAGCAAACTAGCAATAATAAGAATATAAAAATCAATAATAAAATTACTAGAGAAAAGAGTTAGAAAAACTTCTCTATAAACACAAAGGAGGATGAAGAAGATTGAGGATGAATTCCTCAATTGACAATGCAAGCTTCCTCTTTGTAAACACAAATACAACCTTGAGAAACAAACTTTTAAACTCTTAAAAACTCTTTTTAAAACCCTCTTGGATGCTAGCTTGAACTGAAATAGTAAGGGGTAAATATAGGATGAGAAACCAAAGGATGAGAAACCAAAACCCAAAAACCAAAAAAACCCAGCAAAAAGATAAGAAGCAAAAGGCTAAAAAAACTAGCTGTTGGGCCGTCAGTCGACTGATGTTGTTCATCAATCGACTGATGAGCTGACCATTATAGGCCAGCAATACATCATCAGACGACTGATAAACTCGTCAGTCGATCAATGATCTCATCAGTCGACTGTCGACCAAAACAAAATAAAAACTTTTGACTATTCCAGGCGTTTTCTTTAGTCGACTGAACATATTCATTAATCGACTGATAACGTGATATCAGTCTGTTTTGAATAGTAAAAACCAATTTTGAAGAGCCTTAAAAAATAGTAAATAAATTTCAAAAAATGTAAAACTTTAGGAAAAGTTTATAAACATGAATATGAACATGTTAGAAAAGGAATTTTTCAATTTGCTCTTTCCATTTGTGAAATCTCAAAAATATTCAAAAACACTAAAATACATGTTTAATAAAACATGTGATTTTTGATTTTTCACTCAAAACAAGTTTTGAAAATTTATGGAATATTTATATGGACATAATAAAAGATGTTTATGATGTATATATAGTCCAAAACATATTAACATAGAATTTACATAAAAGTACCTATGTTTTGAGAAAATCACAAATATATATATGTGTGTGCGTATGTTTGAGCTTATAGAATTAACACACATTATATAAACCATAAATTAATTTACCCAAGCTTGATAGATCTTTATGGTAGCTCAACTTCGTTGCGGATGAAGCTTGATCTTGAATATGACTTGATGTGCAATGGCTTCATTCCACTATTCCACCAACCTCATTTGATGTGATCGTGTAGGCTCAATCCATCCAACCTCCAACTTGGATATTTGTGTAGATTGCCTAACAAAATAAATGCAAACACTTGACACATATTGTTAGGAATTGTTTGTGGTCATCAAAACAAGATTAGGGAGTATGCTCATAATCATGCGACCTAATAAGGCTAACAGGGAAGGGGTGTTTAGGATGCTCTAGGCAACCTAGACAGAATTCCATCTAGGTTGTTTATCAATCTAGATAGATTTTCGTATAGATTGATAAGCAACAAAGACAGAATTCTATCTAGGTTGCTCAGCAACCTAGACGTAATTCCATCTAGGTTGACATTTCCATCTAGTTTATCAAACTAGATGAAAATTCCATCTAGTTTGACCCAAACTAGACGGGACAACCTAGACAAAAAATTTTCATCTAGTTTGATTCAATCTAGATGGAAATTTTTTCTGTCTAGGTTATTCCGTCTATATTGGTGGTTTTTCTACTAGTGATCAGTCAACCGGCACACCGAATCGATTGCAGGAAAACAGCCTAGGAAACTCACTCTGGCCGGTCGACCAAAGTTGATGACGATTGACCGAGAGTGGTCATCTGATTGACCGAAGAAAGGCCACCAGTCGACCAAAAACGTGCACGAGAAGCTGATTACAGAAAGGTGTTTTGGCTGACCGACCGACACCCATGGTCCGGTCGACCAAAAGTGGTTTTTTCAGTTTCCTAAATCGTTTGAGATTCTGAGAGAGAGAGGCTAATTGTGAGCATTGTAATCTTCTTCAATTAATCAAAGAATTGTGTGGTGTGGCTCCCAAGGACGTAGGTACGTTGCTGAAGCTCGTTAAATCTAGTGTGTTCCTTCTTGTTTATCTTTCTTGCAAATTTTCTTTTATTTGTGGTGATTTTCCTACTTGTTAAACCATTAGCACAAGATTCAGAAGGGCACGGGTTCGATTGATTATTTTGAATTCCCAACAACTGGTATCAGAGCTTCGTTCAAAAGATTTGTGCTAGAGCCATGATAGAGGAAAGTAAATCAAAGATTGAAAAGTTTGACAGGTCAGACTTCGCCTACTGAAAAAATTGTAGATGGAGGACTATTTGTACTAGAAGGATCTTTACCGTCTGTTGATGGGCAAAGCTAAGAGAAAGAAGAAGGAGGAATCAGATGAGGAACGAGAAATACTAGATCAGAAGGCTCAAGGGTAGATCCGGTTGTCGCTTGCCAAATTAGTCACCCATAATATATTGAAGGAGAAGACGATAGTGGGGCTTATGGAAGCGCTTGCAAAGATGTACGAGCAACCTTCAGCCTCAAATAAGGTACATCTCATCAAGACGCTCTTGTGGGCATAAAAAATTTCCTATGAGGTCTCGAACTCAGCTTAAGACAAAAAGAAGACGAAGAACATCATCATCAGAGTCAGAGAAGATTATCTGAAGTAACGAAGCGACGAAGCGATGGAGAGACGAAGCAAAGGAATGTGCGAATCGACAAAATGACGAAGCGTGCAAATCGATGAAACAATGAAACGCGCAAATAAATGAAACGACGAAGCGAGACAACCAAATGTATCTCAAAATTTGCAAGACACATCAATGTGATGTGTCTGAGTAATTGCGAGACACATCAAGGTGTCTCGCATGCATGGCAAGACACATCAATGTGTCTCGCCAATTGTTAGACACATCAAGGTGTCTCGCATGCATGGCAAGACACATAAAGGTGTCTCGCTCGATCAGCCTCCTGACAACGTGTATTTCGATAGATATTTGGGATTCGTGCATTCCAGTGGTATCCTAACAGCCTTGGGGATTATCCTTAAACGTGGTAAAGTTATTTCTAACTGAAGATACACTCAGATCATGAGATCTTATCCACAAACAAGGCATTCGAAGCCTATAAATACCCCCCTTCGTGCATTTGTGAAGGGTAGTGACGAATCGGGTGAGATCTGAGCTCTTAGGCGAGTTGCTGATGTTTTCCAGAGCAAAGCCATGAATTTTAGAGAAATAAAAACGAGGTTTTGGCGATTTTCTAAACATAAAGGGCGAATTTAGAGAGACCTATAACTTTTCACACCTTCCTTTGAGATCAAACATTGTTTTAATCTTGAGAAGAGTAGTAATCTCACCTTATTGAGGTTATTCACTTCTATTCTAAGTTTCCTCAATTGAGACAAAGAATACTACGCCTTCTTCATGATCAATTTAGATATGTGATTCGGTGGTCCACGGGCTAACACGCCCCCGATATAGGCAAAAATCCTACACAAGCAGCGACCGATAAATAGTCTCTCCGTGTGTTTCTAGGAGATCTCATTTGTTTATTTTCATTTGTGTAAAGAAGTCTTATAAAAAGGATCATTTTTTAAATCTGTAATTCGATAAACAAGTTATAATGGATTCTACTAAGAAATTAATTTCCGACGCAAACACGCTGCCAATCATAGTGGGAGCCAACGGTCTCATTACCGAGACTGGAGTACCGCAACTGATCCAGATCCCGATTGATTCAATGGTCGAGTACGAGTTTGACCAAACTAAGTTTGAGGAATATCTCTCCTCATCTTCATCAAAGTCCCCCTCTCCTCACAATTGCAGGAGGATCTCGTCTTTGAAGAAGGTTCGCCCGATCGTTGCTGAATTTTTCCTTCGTAACGCCTCTCCGACGTCCAACCAAGTCGGAATCTTTGCTCGCGATAACTCCTCTCTAGTCAAGCAGTTGTTCGACGAAAGTTCGCTAATTCTAATGAAGAGGGCTCGTCATAAGCAAAGCCAACGTCTCGCTCGTCAAATCACCAAGTCCGTGGAATTAGTTGACGGGGTTTGATATTAAGCAGACTTGGAGTTCAGGAAGCATTAGGTAATCCAACCTCCTCAATGGCAATTTGATGTCACTTCCTCTAAGCCATCGATGGAGGAATGAGTTCTTGTCAAGAGGACTCATTCAACCCTGAAACAGCGCATCCAGAAGCGCTACACACATGCCGCACACGCGCGTGCTCTTGTGCGCAAGTGCAAGGCATGAAAAAGAAAGACATGGCTAAAGAACAGTCAAAATCCCGCAAGATATGGGTGCCCAAATCCAGACTCGCGTTGAATCAAGACCTAAAAATAGCCAGAAGTCCTCTGCCTTACTGAGACACATCAAGGTGTCTCGGCCAAGGCCGAGACACCACAATGTGTCTCAGCCAAGGCTGAGACACATCCATTTGTCTGGCGCCAACAGGTACCCCCGCGGCCGCTTCCTTGCCTTTGTCGATGTCAGTGCCTGCTCCGTCTGCTGCCATATTCCCGATGGAGCCTCGGGGTAGTGTTAACCTATAAAATTTTTAAAATTACTATGGTAAATCGCCTTGGTCCTCTGCATGAAGATCGAGGCAAAGCTTTGATGAAGGAACACTTGAGCCCGGTGAATAAATCCTAAGTGACTCTTTAGACTAAGGGTTGTACGCGTCCTCCCATCAAGTCAAAGCTATCCCCATCTGGAAAAATCCCTGGGAAGTCACACCAACCAATGATAAGGTGCTCCAGCAATCATACCGATGATTTGTACTATCAGATTGGGGGTGTGAACAAGTCTCGAAAGAGAAGTATTCGAGAAACGAACTCTCATTGCTCGTACGAGAGACTTATCAGGGCAGTATTATCAGAGTGTAGCTGCCCCAAGACCACTCTGCAGAGGGTCTCGATATTTGAAAGACTTTTAACAGAAGCCTCAAAGCCTAAGCCAAGGCGTTTTCATAAGAAAAGACCAGCTGTTCAAGATGATGAACTCCCAGAAGTCACGATCAACATGACATATAAAAGAAAGTCAAAACGACGTTTAATCAACTTTGGTCCCAATTCTTATCCTAGAATATCCCAGCGTATAACTCGACTCCGACAGGGAATGATCAGACGTAAGGATTATCAGAGGATGCATAAAGGAATATCCTCAGATTATGAAGTATTAGACTCTTGCTCCGCGGTCGCTTCAGACGAAACAATGTCTAGTATAGGATTAACCAAAGAGGCGTTCACTATCACGCTAGACCAATTAGTCCAAATACTTCAAGATGCTCTAGCCAAGCAAAAAGAAGATTTTAGAGCTAAGATGAAAATATAGATGGAGTTGGCTATGCAGCAAATGAGAGAGTTGCAAACTCAAGGAATTTAACCACCTGAGACTAATCAGCGGGCCAAATCCAGCCGTCACACTCAGAATGTCACGGACGATAGTGATCCAGAAGTGGACGAAGTCATCAAGGCTAATGCACCCCTCAATAACGTTGGGGGTAGTTCAGGTGTACCCCTTAATAACACTGGGGGTGGCCCAATTGCTTCTTCTCAACATCGTTCGAAGAGAAATGAAGGCGACGATGAGATGATGAAAGAGCTGGAGAATAAGGTGAATACCTTGATGTCTGCTCAAGAAGTAAAAAAGACCGGTGTTCCGTGTCTATACCCAAGGGAGTGGGAGTCAATTTTGTACCCGTCGAAGTTCAATTTAATTAACTTCATACCATTCAACGAGAAAGGCTCGCCAACCCAGCACTTGGTCTATTTCAAATCCCATTTAGGTATAATCTCTAGGAATGAACCTTTGATGATTCGGTCATTCGTAGGAACCCTGCGTTAGGCCGCCTTCGATTGGTATCAACGTCTTAAGCTAGGGAGCATCAACTGTTGGGACGACATGGAAAATCTATTCCTCAGCAACTTCTTCGATGAACGACATCGAGGTGTCAATTGGAACCCTTTTGGATGAGAAGAAGAAGAGCAGAGAGTCAGTCGACACCTTCGTTAAACGCTTCTGCAACAAGTCGATGAACTACCAAGATCTGGTCATAGAGGAATTCATACTCCAGATTTGCCACAATAATCTCTCCCTTGATGTCTTAGAAGCCGCGGGAGTTGTGTCATCCAAAACTTGGAAGGAGTTAAGACTACACGACGAACAAGCTGAACGCTATCTTAAAAGAAAGAAGATTAAGAGAAGTCAACCGGCGATGCCTGTAGCTGCTGTTAGTCAAACATTACAGCGACAATCTCGGCAACAATCACCACAACATTCGCCTCAGATGCAGCGGTACTCCTTCAAGGATAATGAGGTTCCAGCCATCTTCAAGTACCTTCTGAACAACAACAAAATCGAGCTGTCACCTATTTAAAATCAGGAGGAAGCTGACAAAACATCGGATCCAAAGGATTGTGCATATCACAGAAGGGTCCATCATCCAACTAAGGCTTGCTTTATTCTTAAAGACAAAATTCAAGCCTTGATTGACACTGGCATCATAACGATGAAACAAGCCAAATGAGGACGACACACACTCTGATGAGTATACGAGTATAAACTGTTTCTCCCATACTCTATGAGTATACGATTATAAACTGTTTCTCCCACACTCTAATAAGTATACGAGTATAAACTACTTCTCCTAGACTCCCATGAGTGTAAGAGTATAAACTGCTTCTCCCAGACTCACATGAGTATAAGAGTATAAACTACTTCTCTATGTACCTCCGACAAGTATACGAGTATAAACTGCTTCTCCCATACTCCAAAGAGTATACGAGTATAAACTGCTTCTTCATGAACCTCCAACATGTATACGAGGTTAAACTTCTCGCTTGACTCCAATGAGTATAAGAGTATAAACTGTTTCTCCATGTTCCTCTGACGGGTGTACGAGGTTAAACTGCTTCCCTTATCTCCAACTGATATAAGAGGTTAAACTGCTCCCTTAAGATGTGTTACCTAATAACGTGGCTAAAGGATAATGCGCTCATTATTTGATTCAGTTTTGCCAAAAAAGCTAGGGGTGGATACAAAGTCTGAGGAGAATACAAAGGTGCCCACCAACAAGAAGTTCTTAAAGAATACGACATATAGTATTCTTAAGGATAACCTGACATGGGAAGTTCCTGGAGAATACTACACATAATATTCTTAAGGATAATCTGATATGGGAAGTTCCTGGAAAATACTACACATAGTATTCTTAAGGATAACCCGACATCAGATTATTCAATATGAAAACCAACCATCTGAATAATTCTCTCTTAATCATTACAAAAATGATGATTAAGAATCCCCCACTATGGTTATTTAATCATTGTCAAGATGATTAAAACCCTCCCACTGTGACTCTGAGTTCCTTCAAGCATGAAGCACATCCCATCGGCTTCAGCCCATTAGGAACAGATTGGTTGAATCCTTCTTTGTCATCGACATTTTCGTTATAACCACGATCCTCTTACGAAGCAGAAGATAACAAAATATCTTTTTTCCTTCGTTCATAATCCTTGATTGGTCTCAATTGCCAAGATCAACTTTATCAATTCCTACTGGGACTCTTCGAGCACTCTTTCGTCGAGATGAGATTCAATAACTTCATCCGGTCAATCTTCCCTCACGAAACTCCCATCGTGTAATTGTGCAGTGCTTGATGATTCACGGTCCTCCACCGCAAAATCCCTCACTGATCAAATCAATTGACAGTGGGTCCATCAAATCAAAAGCAACCTCCCACTATGTTTAGGCCTTTAACACTCCTACTATTGAAGTCCTGATATAGTACTTAAACTTTTAACTTACTGATCTATGACGATTGTCAAACCCCCTTCGTGTTAAGTCCTTGTAACTTGACACCAAAAAACTTCCACTCATTGGCAAAGTGATTGGTACAAATTAACTACTCCCATAGGTATTTGTACCTCTACTCTCATTGTTTATTTAGTCAAACATTCCTACAGTTAGGACCAAAGCCAAAAATCCCCTCTCGATTCCTTCCATGAACGAGAGGTCTATTCAAATTGAATGATCAAACCTTTAAACAGTTAGGGTCATCTCAAACTCCTACTTGGTCAAACCTTTAAACAGCTAGGGCCAAATCCAAAATCTCCTCTCGATTCCTTTCATGAACGAGAGGTCCACTTCCAAATTGAACGATCAAACCTTTAAATAATTAGGATCATCTACAACTCTCATTTGGTCAAACCTTTAAACAATTAGAGCCAAAGCCAAAATCCCCTCTTGATTTATTTCATGAACGAGAGGTTCACTCAAATTGAACGATCAAATCTTTAAACAGTTAGGGTCATCTCAAATTCCCACTTGGTCAAACCTTTAAACAGTTAGGGCAAAATCCAAAATCCCTTCCAAATTGAACGATCAAACCTTTAATTAGTTAGGGTCGTATCAAACTCCCATTTGGTTAAATCTTTAAACAGTTAGGACCAAATCTAAAATCCAATCTCGACTCCTTCCATGAACGAGAGGTCCACTTAAATTGAACGATTAAATCATTAAACAGTTAGAGTCGTCTCAAATTCCTACTTGGTCAAACCTTTAAACAGTTAGGGCTAAAGCCAAAATTCCCTCTTGATTCCTTCCATGAACGAGATGTCTACTTTTAAATTGGACGATTAAACCTTTGAATAGTTAGAGTCGTTTCAAACCCCCATTTGGTCTAAACTTTGAACAGTTAGGGCCAAAACCAAAGTTTCCTTTCGATAAACGAGAGTTCTCCACCCAAACCGAGTGATTAAATCTTTGAACAGTTAGGGTCATCTCAAACCCCACTTGGTCAAATCTTTAAACAGTTCGAGCTAAAGTTAAAATCCCCTCTCGATTCCTTCCATGAACAAGAGGTCCACTTTCAAATTGGATGATCAAACCTTTGAACAGTTAGGTTCGTTCCAAACTCCCACTTGGTCAAACCTTTAAATAGTTAGGGCCAAAGCTAAAATCCCACATCGATTCTTTTCATGAATTAGAGGTCCACTTTTAAATTAGACGATTAAACCTTTGAACAGTTAGAGTCATTCCAAACCCCCATTTTGTCAAACCTTTGAACAGTTAGAGCCAAAACCGAAGTTTCCTTTCGATAAATAAGAGTTCTCCACCCAAACTGAGTGATCAAACATTTAAACAGTTAGAGTCACCTCAAACCCCACTTAGTCTGACCTTCCTACAGTTAAGACCAAAATTTGAATTCTCTCCCGATAAACGAGAGGTTCACCTTTAGTTTTGGTAATCAAACCTTTGAATAGCTAGGGTTATTCGTATCTTTTTGATTCTCAGAGTGGAGATCCCACTCTTAGTTTTATCTTGTAGATTCTCGAAGTAGAGATCTCACTTTGAGTTTCTTTTTCAAGCAGAAGATAGAATATAAAATTCTTCCTCTTCGGCATCGAGTCCGTCTTCGCCCCAAGAGAAGACAAGTAGGAGATAGAATATAAAATTCTTCCTCTTTAGCGCAAGAGAAGACAAGCAGGAGATATAATATGAAATTCTTCCTCTCCGGCACCGAATTCGTCTTTGCCCCAAGAAAAGACACAATCTTTCAACATCCAAAATCCATACCTCACACGCATGTGGGACTTTATGTAGATCCCTAATTAGAGATAAGTCTGCATCTAACATAAGTTTTTAGGTGGTCCGTTCCCGCAGAAATGACCAAGTCTACGTATTCAATATCATAGCAGGTTATTATTAATAACTCCAAAATCCATGCCTCACACGCATTAGGGACTTTATCTCGATCCTTAATTAGAGATAAACCTATGCCTAATACGCATTGCCGGTTAGTCTTTCCGTGAAAACGACGAAAGCCTACGTATTTAATATCGTAGCAGGTTATTATTAATAACACCAAATTACATACCTCACACGTATGTGGGACTTTATCTTGATCCCTAATTAGAGATAAACCTACGCCTAACACGCGTTGCCGGTTAGTCTTTTTCCATAAAAATAACAAAAGCCTACGTATTCAATATCATAGCAGGTTGTTATTAATAATACCAAAGTTCATGCCTTACATGCATAAGGGACTTTATCTCGATCCCTAATTAGAGATAAGCCTATACCTAACACGCGTTGCCGGTTAGTTTTTTTTCGTAAAATGATAAAGTCTATGTATTCAATATCATAGCACCAAGTCTAAAAGAGTTTATTCTTTTAGCAAAACATTATATATGGAATAGACTTAGACAATTCACATGCTAGCCCGACTAAAACGGTAGTCAGTAAATGCTCATCAAATCCGTTGATGGTTGAGGGTTTGCCAAAAATCCTATTATGCTTAGATACGTAGCTTGCATCGACGGATTCACTCTCCTAGCTCTGAGAGCTTCTCTTCACAAAACTCATACAAGCTTCACCTTCAAATCAGCTTTAATAGTCACTAACGCACTAGCTTTATCAGTTAGTCTCATGACTCGAGCACCTGGGGTAGCTTCAAAGATAATAGTTGTATCAGCATAAATGGCTGGTCTTACAATCAAATCTCGTACAAAGAGTTCAACCTGGTGAGCGTCCGATGCATTCTTAGCTTGCTCTTCCTGACACTTCGATGAGTATATGAGTATAAATTGATTCTCCACGCTCCAGCACCCTAAGAGCTTAAACTGTATAGACTCTAGTTAATGTATGAGTATAAACTGTGTTCACACCGCAACGAAGGTCAACGCGACACAACGAAGGTCAGCGCCGATCAACGCGTCACAACGGAAGTCAACACCGATCAACGCGTTAATGATTTCTCCAAAAATAAGGGTTAATTGTGTTCGCGCTAAAACAAAGGTCATTGCCGGTCAACACGTCGATAATTTTGCCAAAATAAGGCTCAAGATAATTTTCAAGACAAAATTACCCCGGGAGTTCAATTGCAATTCAGATATAAACTCCCGATGAAGATGATCAGTTCAACATCAATTCGTCGATATGAGCTAAGTTAAATATCAACGCACTAGTTTTTAGTTCAAGACTTTGACAAACGGTCAGACGATAAACGTAGCATCGGAAGAATTTCAAACTATTTGAGTAGAATGAAAATTAAAAAGTCAAAGAATTGAAGGTTGGGCCTACCTTATCCAAATTATTTTAGACTCCTCTATAAAAGAATGAGACTGAAATACTTTGGAGGGGGTATCTGTAGGCATAAAAAATTACCTATAAGGTCCCAAACTCAGCTCAAGACGAAGAGAAGACGAAGAACATCATCATCAGAGTCAGAGAGGATTATCTGAAGCGACGAAGTGATTAAGCGATGAAGCCATGAAGCGATGGAGCAACGAAACAAAGAAATGTGCGAATCAACAAAACAACATAGCACGCAAATTCATGAAATGGCAAAGCAAGACAACGAGATGTGTCTCAAAATTTGCGAGATACATCAAGGTGTCTCGCATGCATGGAAAGACACATAAAGGTGTCTTGCCCGGTCAGCCTCCCGACGACACGTATTGCGATTGATATTCGGGATTCGTGCATTCCAGTAGTTTCCTAACTACCTTGGGGTTATCCTTAAACATGGTAAAGTCATTTGTAACTGAAGATACATTCATATCACAAGATCTTATCCACAAACACGGCGTTTGAAGCCTATAAATATCCTTCTTCATGCATTTGTGAAGGATATTGACGAATACAGACGAGATCTGAGCTCCTAGGCGAATTGCTGACATTTTCCAGAGTAGAGCCACGAATTTTAGAGAAAGAGAAGCAAGGTTTTGGCAATTTATGAACATAAAGGGAGAATTTTAAGAGATCCATAGCTTTTCACACCTTCCCTTGAGATCAAACCTTATTTTAATCTTAAGAAGAGTGGTAATCTCACATTATTGAGGTTATTCACTTCTGTTCTGAGTTTCCTCAATTGAGACAAAGAACACTATGCCTTCTTCACGATCAATTTAGATTTGTGATTCGGTGGTCCATAGGCTAACGCGTGCCCAGCACAAACAAAGATCTCATGCAAGCAACGACCGATAAATATTCTCTGCGTATGTTTCTAGGAGATCTCATTTGTTTGTTTTTATTTGTATAAAGAAATCTTATAAAAACACTCAGTTTTTGAATTTGTAATTCAATAAATGAGTTGTAATGGATTCCACTAAGAAATTGATTTCTGACGCAAACAACTCTTCAACCTCAAGATGGTAGAAGGATGCTTCTTCATGATGCACCTTAACGAGTTCAACACGATTGTTGATCAACTTATCTCCGTGGATATCATGTTTGATGATGAAGTGCGGGTCCTATTGATTCTATCATAGTTGCTGGATAGTTGGGTAGGTTGCATGACTGTAATCAGCAACTCGGCGGGAAAGGAGAAGTTAAAGCTGAGTAAGGTTGTTAGCATGATTCCATCCATGGAGGTTAGAAGGAAATCGTCTGAATTAAAAGGTTCATGTTTAGCTCTAAATCTCAAGCAAAGAGGCCGAAGGCAGAAGAAGGGAAACCAGAATAGGAATCGGTCAAAGTCGAAGAAGAAGAGGTCGAACTCGAAGGTTAGGCTTATCAAAGAGAAATGTTGGAACTATAGCCAAGAGGGTCATATGTCTTCAGTCTGTAAAGTACATATAGGCAATAAAAATTGCCTTCACACAAGAGAGCTAAAACCTTGCCTATTTGAGTTCGTTTGCATGCTCAAAGCAAGAAAAGCTTGCCTGTTTTCTTGACTTGCCAGCACAAGTCAAGCTCGCCTGCATTCAAGAGGCTAAGCCAAGCTCGCCTGTTTGTTTGGCTCACCTGCACGAGTCAAACCTCACATGTTTGTTTGGATTGCCTGCACGAGCCAAACCTTGCCTGTTCATTTGGCTCGTCTGTACATGCCAAACCTTGCCTGTTTGTTTGACTCGCCAGCACGAGTCAAGCTCGCATGTTTGTTTGGCTCAACTGCACGTGCCAAACCTCACTAACCTCGCCTGTTTGCTGTACTCAACAGCACGAGTCAAGCTCACATGATTATCGAGCTTACCAGCACGGACCTTACCTGAATGTTTTGCTCGCCTGCATGAGTCAAGCCTGCCTACAGTGAGTTCGCCTGCATGAACTCAGCTTGTCAACGAATGCTAGCTCACACGCTCGAAGGGCCTGCCAGCTGAGCCTGCCAGTTCGCCAAGCTCGCCTGAACGTTCAAGCAGCTCGTTTGCGAGCCTGTCAGCCTTGCATGAATAGTGCAAGCGGCTGCTTGCTCATAGGAGTGGGCCTACCCACTTTCCACATCCTGGGTAATGAGGCATGGCTTCCATCACCCCTATAGTGGTCACATCCCATAGCTATAGGGGGAGTATGCTACTCCTTACTCCTATTAATGGTCACATCCCACAAAGAAAGGGATGACCTATGCCATCCCTTACCTATTTATAGGACCCCTTTGCTAACGTAAAAGGGGTTCAGCTAGCAATTGGGTGGAGAATCTTGACATTTTCAAGACGCTTCAACCAGAGGCTGGATCATTTAGAGACTTTCTCTTAAGGCTCTTGGCTTCTTCTTTTTGGAGACTAGCTAATTGGCTCCCTCAAGGCTCTTCAAACAAAGGTCTTCATTGGCTTGCTTGGTAGAACCTTCTGAGCTCTTTGCTTGGATTGTTAAAGTAGACTCAATCTGAACTCTCAGATTTGAGACTCATTAGCTCTTTGCAAACTCTTGCATAGTAGCCCTATCAAAGCTTTCACCCTTGATACTCATCAAGCTCGTGTATAATCAAACTCAATCACACAAGAGCTTCTACTGCGTACTAAAGCTCAACCATAATTTCGATCGGATCATCCAATGGAAGCAAACTCGACGCAAGCATTCGAGGGAAGCGTCCTATCGCTACTGAAGAACCCATGTTGAATAAAAAGAGCATTCTCTTCACTTCTGTTGTAATATCTTTGATTTCGGATTTGTAATAAGCAATTCAATTAATATAAATCTCCATTGAGCTCCAGAAGGAAGCGGAGGATTAGGTCTGAGCAAACCGGGCGAAGGAGCTAACCGCTGTTAAGGCCGAGCTTGTATCCTTCAACTTCCTGTACTAAGCCCGACGAGGTTAATTTTGAGTCATTTTTGTTATCTTTGATCGAACGTATTGTCATAACTTTGTTTGAATGTATTGTCATAACTTTGTTCGAATGTATTGTCTCAAAATCTGCTGTTATGAATGAAATTATGCCTTTGTCGTCCGATCATTGCGTTTCATATAACTCGTGCATTTTCCCTTCTTGTTGATCGATACTTAGGATTTTTAGCAAACCCTCAGCTATCAACGGGTTTGAAACTCGAATGGTAAGGCGGTTCATATTCAAATCGATGACCGAGATCAAATTGCTAAAATCAGTGGCTTGGATCTCTCGTCAAGACAACGGTTGAGATCAAAGGTGCAACCAATGCCACGGCTCAGATCTAGCACGTAAAGACGAGGCCGCTCTGTCAGATCACATTTAATGCGATCTGACATGCCCATGTCGCCTTAGATGGCAAGCACAAAAAACCACCTACAGACACGTGTCTCGCCTACCACTAACTTGGGCCTTGCCTGCAGTGATTCAGCTCGCCTATAAGCATGAAGCTCGCCTGTCAATGTTTAAATCTTGCCCACACATTGGGAGCTCGCCTGCCAATGGTTTGAGCTCGCCTGAAGACTCGAGCTCTCCTACACTTCATCGAGCTCACCTGAAGAGCTCAACTCAACCAAGGGGCTCAAAATTGCCTAAGACAATGAAAAGTGATCCTCTTTATTCAAAGTGTTCCAGACTACATGCAACCTGATTTCTGGTCTTGAGGATAAACTGCTCCTTCCCTCTTACTAGTGCATGAGGCTAAACTATTCCTTACCTCCGACTGGTATACGGGGTTAAATTGCTCCTTACTCTTCCATTTTGGTCAAACTTCCTACAGTTAGGAACAAAACCAAAATCCTATCTCAATTCATTCAACGAATGAGAGGTCCACCAAATTGAACGATCAAATCTCCAAACAGTTATGATCGTCTCAAACTCCCACTTTGGTCGCCATCTTCTATTTAGCATAAAAATTTATGGTTTCGTGATCTCTGGCAACTTGATCCTGCTCCTCTTAAGGAGAGTATCCAAGGTAGCCACAACTTGGTCTTCCTTGAAGTCGTATTTCCTCGGAGGGTGCTGCACGAAAGACTTTAGCTTCTGTTTCTGAGCTGACTTGGGGGTTGGAGTAGAATCGACAGCCATGATCGCCTTCCCCCTCGACCGAGAAGGGTTCCTAGGGGCACTCGGTTTTGAAGTTCCTCTTTTAGATCGAGGCTCTTCGGCTTCTAGCCTTTTGATTATGTTTTCCACCTGCTCGCCTTGGCGAACAAGTTCCTTCCAGGTTCAGGTTTCCACCGTGCCAACTTGGATAGAGTATCAATCGAGAGATTGTTATAACACATCTCGATCGAAGTGTTTTCAGAGACCTAGTCCCGACAATAGAACGATCGATTCCTAAACCTCTTCATGAAGTAATTGACCGACTCCGTTTTCTTCTGCTTCTCAGCAAGCAGAGTAGCCATCGATACTACTGTGTCGTCATCGAAGAAACGGGCCAAGAAAAGCTTTTCCACATCGGCCCATGTTTTGATAGAGTCTGGTTCTAATTTGTAGAACCACTCAAAGGCTACCCCTCTCAGGGTGCCAATGAACAGTCATGTGAGGATATGATCATTCCCCATGAGAAATCATGTTTAAGACAGGAAGTAGTAGATATGTTGTGAGGGAGATCTCTTTCCATCAAACTAGACTAAGCTCATTGGTTTAAACTTTGCCGGGTAGGGGACTATATCCTATTTGACTGGATACTGTCTGACCACCCCTAGCTCGTTCATGCTCTTCTGGAGCTTCAGGACGTTGAGTTAACTTTGGAACTCATCAAGCCTCTTGTCCCGAGGAGTGCTGCTAGCATGTGACGCTCTTCCTGAAGACTTGGATGAATAATCCGAATGTGATATGTGATTATCTTCCTCTTCAGATGTGTTAGGAGGAGTAGGCTCCCGTTCCCTATTCCTCGAGGATCTTCATCGGTTCTACGAGTTCCTCATCTTCTTCTTATTTAGAAGTTGTTCCATCATTTCCTTTAAGGAATTAATGGTTGCTTGCTGCTCCTCGACTCTTCTAGCAATGTCATCAGAGTCGTCAGCCATGTGCACTTTTACGTGCTTGCCATAAGCTAAACTTGAGGTCTGAGATGTTCCCATCGCTGAGCACGCCTCATCGTCATTGTCGTAGATAGGCGACAAGTAGACATAATCAAATGGGATGGCCGCCTCTACATGCCTGCCTAAAAGCATGCCTTGGCCAAAAAGACAAAGCAAAGACCAGTAAAATAGGCGGACCTTACCTGAATGAACAAGTAACTGGAGCTCGCCAGAAGGCTGAAGCTCGCCAGAACACGAGACCTCGCCTATCAAGGCAGGCTCGCCTGAATTCAACACCTGGAGAATTTTCCAAGTGTTCCCACAATTCTTTTTCAAACCTTCTTCGCATGATTGCGTGTTTGGTTCTCCTGACACCGGAGATCATCACCATCAACCTATAGGGGATCTCAGGGATCATCTACCTTGCAAGCGCACTATTCATGAGGTAAATCCTCAGTGCCGTTGTAAGAGCCTCATCCAAGCAGTATTTGCTGATTGCCCGTGTACTGAGGCACTGAGACCTTTAGTGTTCGAAAAGCTTTCTTAGCAGCCTCTAGAGTCAAGACTCCCTTGCTGGAGACGCATTCGCCGGAGGAGACAGACTACTAATGATTTGGAACCCTCGGCTGCTACGGTTAACATGGTGGGGAATGGAAAAGCCAAGTATTCAGATTCGCTAGATCTGGACTTTTCCCCGGGATTAAAATACCTCCCCATTGAAAGTGAGGGTGTCTACCTACACACTCATACTCAAACAGGGGCGGCCATCCTATTTGATTATGCTCGCTTGTCGCCTGTCTATGATAATGAGGATGAGGCATGATCAGTGACGACAACGTCTCAGACCTCAAGTTCAGCTTATGGCAAGCACGTAAAAGTGTTGATTGAGGAAGTTTGAGATGTGTTGTTTCTTCGATGATGACACGGAAGTGTCAATGGCCACTCTGCTTGCTAAGAAGCAAAAGGAAACAGAGTCGGTCAATTACTTCATGAAGAGGTTTAGGAATCAGTCGCTCCATTCCTGGGACCAGGTCTTTGAAAACACTTTGATCGAGATGTGTCGTAATAATCTCTCGATCGATATTCTATCCAAGGTCGACATGGTAGAAACCTGAACCTAGGAGGAACTTGTTCGTCAAGGTGAGCAGGTGGAAAACATGATCAAAAGGTTGGAAACCAAAGAGCCTTGATCTAAAAGAGGAACTTCGGAACCAAGTGCCCCTAGGAACCCTTCTCGATTGAGGGGGAAAAGATCATGGTAGTCGATTCTACTCCAGCCCCAAATTAGCTCAGAGACAGAAGCTCAAGTCTTTTGAGCAATGCCCTTCGAGGCAATACGATGTCAAGAAAGACCAAGTTGTGGCTACCTTTGATACTCTCCATAAGAGTAGCAGGATCAAGCTGCCAGAGATCACAAAACCAAAAATTTTTATGCCAAACAGAGTACAAAAGAAGGATGTGGATGGGAAGGAGGCTCATATCGTGCAAGATGCTTTAACCCTTGCTATGGATAACGATTCTGATTCATGGGTAATTGATTTAGGAGCCTCTTTTCATGCCACTACCAATAAGAAGCTTCTTCAGAAATATGTAGCAGAGGACTTTGGAAAAGTGTACTTAGGGGACAACGAGCCTTGCAGTATTATTGGAAGAGGCGAAGTGCAGATTCAGATGAAGGGCTCCAAGTAGAATCTAAAGAATGTCAGACACCTATCGAAGCTAAAGAGGAATCTTATTTCGGTGGGCTAGCTTGGAGCAGAAGACTTTGTTTCAATATTCACCGGGGATTCATGAAAAATCTCCAACGATACTATGGTGGTTGCCCTTGGCAACAATACAGTAACTCTCTACCTCACTTCACATGTGAGTGACACCGTTATAATTACACCTGGCAAGGAGAGTACAGATGTGTAGCACAATAGGTTGGGATACATGAGTGAGAAGGGTATTAAGATTCTACACTCATAAGGAAAGCTAACCGACATTGATTCAGTGGAAGTTGGTATTTGCGAAGACTGCATCTACGGTAAGCAGAAGAGGGTCAGCTTTCAGACGGGTGGAAGGCCACCTAAAGCTCAGAAGCTAGAGCTTGTTCAGTACTATATCACTTTTATCGACGATCACTCAAGGAAGGTGTGGGTATACTTCATGAAGCACAAGTCAGAGGTGTTTGGGATCTTCAAAAAGTGGAAGGCCATGATAGAAAATGAGACAGATCTGAAGGTGAAGTGTCTGAGATTTGACAATAGTGGAGAATACAAGCTGAAAAGTTCAAGAGGTTCTGTTCTCTGAATGGAATTCATTTGGAGAGGACTACTCCAAGGGTGCCACAATAGAATGTCATTGCAAAAAGGATGAACAAGATATTGACGGAGCGTGTGAGGAGCATGCGTCTACATGCAGGTCTACCCAAGACGTTTTGAGCAGACATTGTGCATACAACAGCTTACTTGATTAGTCATGGATCATCAGTTCCATTGGATTTTAGGATTCCAAAAGAGGTTTGGAGTGACAAGAAGGTTAATCTCTCACACTTGCGAGTATTTGGCTGCGTGGCATATGTTCATATCAGTGACATGACAAGCTAGAAGCTAATTCACAGAAGTGTACATTCATTGGATTTGATATTGATGAGGTCGGGTATCATCTATAGGATGAGAAGGATAAGAAGATCATTAGGAGCAGAGATGTGATATTCAATGAGGATGTGATGTACATGGATAGGAACAATACCAAGGATAGCCAAGGCAGTGGAAGCAGCACTAAGGATGCATGTGGATCCGAGTATATGGATTTAGAGGAACTTCCAAATAGGGGTGACAACGTTAGTTCTGACCGAAGGACGGAGGAGACTCCGTGTGCAGAGACTACTACCCACGGCGTGAAGCTTACGAGGTCATCCAAGGTACCTAACTGAATCTTAGATATCTTTCATCACTTGAATATTTATTTTTGACAGATAACGGAGAATTAGAGTGCTATGAGGAGGCTATGCAAGTGAGTGAATATCAGTAGTGGGAGCATACGATGCAAAAGGAGATGGATTGTCTACACACTAATGAGATATGAGAGTTAGCCCAGCTACCTGCACAGAAGAAAGCCTTACATAATTAATGGGTCTATCAGGTCAAGTAGAAGAGTGATGGAAGCAAGTGGTACAAGGTCAGATTAGTCGTGAAGGGGTTCCAACAGCGGGAAGGAATGGACTATACGGAGATATTTCCTCCATTGTGAAGCTTACAACCATTAGAGTGGTTGAGCTTAGTAGCTGCAGAAGATCTCTACCTTGAACAGTTAGATGTGAAGATTACATTCCTTCATGGTGACTTGGATGAAGAAATCTACATAAAGTAACCTGTTGGCTTCATTGAAGAAGAAAAGGATGAGATGGTGTGTAGACTCAAGAAGATCTTGTACGGTTTGAAACAGGCTCTGAGACAGTAGTACAAGAAGTTCGATAACTTCATACAGAGCAATGACTATGGAAGATACAATTCAGATCATTGTTGCTACTTCAAGAGGTTTGAGTCCAGCTATATCATGTTATTATTGTATGATGATGACATGTTGGTTACAGGACCGTGTTTAGAGGAGATAAACAAATTGAAGAAGCAATTAGAGAATGAATTTGCTTTGAGGGATCTGGGTGTAGCGAAGGAAATTCTTAGGATACGAATCGGTAGAGATGAAGCTGAAGGGGTGTTGAAGTTGAGTCAAGCTGAATACATCGAGAAGGTACTTCAGAGGTTCAACATGGAAAATGCTAAGATTGTCGGTACGCCCTTTGAAAGTCAATTCAAGTTGTATGAGGAGCAATCACCCAAGACAGATACAGAGAAAGAGCACATGAGCAGAGTGCATGTTTGGTGGAAAATTTGTAATAAGAAAAATGATGAAAGAATCGTGTTTGATTTATTCTCTCTAACTGCTTAGAAAAAGAATAACTACAATCCTCTCAGTCTCGATTACAATTAGATTTCCTGATTACAAAAGAGAGGAGAATTGATCTGGATTCTCCCCTTTGTTTAATTCTGGGTTCTTCATGGTGGCGATGGAGTGCCTTCCTCGAATGCTCGCGTCGAGTTTGCTCTCCGTTGACGATACGAACATCTTGATTCACTAGAACGTGGTCTTCTCCTCATGATTTGACATTGTGGAGAACATACATGGTAAGTTTTAGAACCCTGAACAAGTTTGAAACTCTATGAAAGAGTTGATTTAACCGAAATCGGTTTATAAGCCAAGGGGGAAGAAAGCTCCTGTTGCTGATCTCTAAAGCTCCAGCAATTCTCCTAAAAAGCTAGCCGAAGATCTCTTCTTTACTGACCAAAAAGAAGGATCAATCCCAGAGCCAAAAATCCCCCGAACTCAATTGAGTTTCCCACTATTATAGGGGATTAAGGGGTATAACCGCCCCCTTAATTCGCTCCTAAGTGGGGCTGAATGGGGTGTAACCGTCCCCCTTAAACAGCTCCCCAAATCGTAGGGAGAACATTTTTGAAACTGTCTAGTTCATGCTTTGAACGAGTCAAACGCTAAAAAATAGCGTTCAGGGCCCAAACTCTATGTTTTAGACTAAAAACGTAGAGTTGAGCCTATTTTGGTGGCTGAACACACAGGTCGCGCTGCGTTGTAAATCTGAAATGCAGAGTTAGGACGCAGAGATGAACTCTGTGTTTTGGACCTGAGATGCAGAGTTGGGCTCTGCATAAACTCTGCGTTTTGGACCTGAGATGCAAAGTTGGGCTCTGCATGAACTCTGTGTTTCTGAGTCCACGAACTCTGCGTCTGGACTTGAATGCTGGGGATGGCCCTTGCGTTTTGACTTTGGAACATAGGTATGACCTCTGCGTTTTGATGGTATAACACAGGGATGTCCTCTGCATTTTGATGGTGAAACCCAGGGATGACCTCTGTGTTTTGATGTGAAGAGACCATCAATTTGTGGTCTCTTTTGCTGGAGCGTTGCAAAGACCGTCATCTTGTAATCTTCATATTGGCTCCTTGCAAATATGAGAGTCGTCAGATTATAACTCCCGTTGTTGATTGTAAAGGCTGTTGATTAGAGCTTTCATCAGTTGTTGTGAAGGTCGTCAGATTGTAACCTTTATCGATCTACGTAAAAGTCTTCAAATTATAGCCTTCTGGAAGTCATCAGATTGTAACTTCCATCATTAGTGTTTGATGGGAGATCAGGTATCTATTATGATTTTTAGACAGCCTACAGTGCCATATTCATCAGCCATTGGTAGTTTTATGCACGTGATGGTTTGCACGAGGGCTGATATCGCCCATGCAGAAGGAGTTGTGAGCAAGTTTGCAAGCAATCCAGGGAAGCAGCATTGGGAGGCCGTGAAGTGGATATTACATTACCTGAGAGGGACTATGGATATAACATGGTGTTTTAGGAGGAAAGAATTAGTAATATGGGGATACGTGGATGCAGATTATGCCGGTGATCATGATACGAGGTGAAGTACTATGGGGTATGTTTATACCTTATCGTCGACAGTAATGAGCTGAGTCTCACATTTGCAGAAGATAGTAATTGTAAGCTATCTAAAAATTATTACAGATAGCTGATCCTCATCAGACACCGATGATGAAAGCTATAATTTGACGGCTTCCAGAAGACTATAATTTAAAGAGTTTTACGTAGATCGATGAAGGTTACAATCTGATGATCTTCACAACAACTGATGAAAGCTCTAATCAATAGTCTTCACAATCAACATCGAGATTTATAATCTAACAACTCTCACATATCAAAGAGCTAAAGCAAAGATTACAAAATGATAATCTTTACAATGCTCTGACAGAAAGAGACTACAAATCGACGGACTCTTCAAACCAAGACGCGAAAGTCCTCCCTATGTACCAGATCAAGATGCACCGCATTCACAGCCGCTGACGCAGTGCAAACGCAGTTCACATTCAGCTCCAAACATAGTTCAGACCTAGCTGTCAACGTAGCTCATATTCGGCCGCAAACGCAGCCTCCAAAAGCTGTCAATGCAGCTTCCATTTGCTACCAAATGCAGATCTTAAATGCTGCCAACATAGCATCTAACAAGCTACCAACGCAGCTTCCAGACACTGCAAATGAGCTTCCAAATGCTACGTCCGAGCTTCCAGATGCTGTGTTCGAGCTTTCAGGCACTGCATTTGAACACAGAATTCACGTCAAAACGCGGATTTTGTGTTTGACTCGTTCAAACACGAGCTGAACGGTTTCAAAACCATTTCCCATGATATGAGGGAATCACAACTCCACTCAAGAGTGATTTAAGGGGGCGGTTACATCCTATTCAGCCCCACTTAGGATGAATTAAGGGGGCGATTACACTCCTTAATCCCCTATAAATAACTAAGAAATTAGCTTAGTTCGGATCCTTGAGCTTGGCAGCAAAGAAGAGATCTTTAAAGGGGGGATTTCGGTGATCTTTGGATCTTTAAGCATTTTCGGATCTAGAGATCAGCAAAGAGCTTGGAAGCTTTCTTCAGCAACAGAAAATCTTTGAGGATTTGTTGCTTGGCTATTAACCGATTTACGGTTCAAACAACTCTTTGTATAGAGTTTGAACTCATTCTGAGTTCTTAAAACTCGTCAAGAGTTCCTTCAATCATTCTAGTAAAGGGAGACATCAGATCATCAACGGAGAGCAAACTCAACACGAGCATTTAAGGGAGGCACTCCATCACCACCGTGAAGAACCCAGAATTAAACAAAGGAGAGAATTCAGATTAATTCTCCTCTCTTTTTTAATTGGAATTCAAATTATAATTAAAATCAAGAGAATACAAATCAAATTTCTTTTATTTTATTTACTATAAATTTTTCATTAAACAAAAGATGGCGACTCCGCTGGGGACAAGCTTCTCTGATGACGAAGTGGTAGCACAATCCTACGTCAATCTCGCTGGAACAACCATCAAAACTCTTATTGTTGAGTTTGATCAAGCCAAGTATGAAGAAGTTCTTTTCTTTAGATCCTTTAGCCCCAAGGCTATACACAAGATCCACAAAGTCTCCAAAGAGATAAAAGCTCCAACTGCTCCAATTGCAGCCGAATCACCCAAGGAAGATTTCTCCTTTGGGTTAGATTGCTCGGACAGCCCCTCCTCCGATGGAGTGGGCTCAGCTTTAGCCAAACTCGTGCCAAGACGACGGGTATCGTATCGCAAGAGGCCCATTGAGGTGACAAACTTGATCAACACAGATGGTGACGTTGCTACAAAGGTCTTGAAGCGGGCTAAGAAGAATGTCGCTCGACGAAGGAGGAGATCCCTACGACGAGCACATCTCCGTGAATGCCGATCTTTAAGTCAACACGAGCTTCATGTTTGTGAGCCTAAATGCGACCCTATACTCTGCGTTTCTACTTCAGAACACAAGCCTCGCATCTATGAGCCCAAACATTGGCTCTGTGTGAATAAGACTAAACGCAGCCCTCAGTGGTGCATTGTATAGTCAAAATATAGCCTTCAGGAGTGCGTTCCATTAACTGAACGTAACTCTCAGGCATGCATTTTAGAACCAAAAAGCAGATTTCAAGACTGTGTTCCACTAGCAAAATGCAGATCTCAGGACTGCGTTTCACCAGCAAAACCTGAACCTCAGGCATGCGTTCTGGTAAAAAAATTCAATACAGAATCTCAGGCATCTCAATCATATCCATGCTCACCAGGAGCTAGTACCATCCAATCATAGACTGGGCGTTCCAGTTCAAACCTTACAGTCAGTGAGTAATTCTTCTCGAGTCTTTGCAACAGATTTGAGAGGGTTCATATCGAGAGAAAGACCGATACGAGTCACTCGTTCATGCCAATGTGAACGACTAATTTTTGTGATTCTCTTGAGACGCCAGTGCTGCTCATGCGCAGTCAATTTGTCGATGTTCAACCGACTAATGAACATCACTTTGCTCAATAACTGATGATATTCTCATAGGAAGAAGACTTTGGAGGATGAATACCTTGGAGTCACTTCTAACATAGTCAGCAGAGGGAGATCATCAGTCCCTAGCTCCGATGAGTCAAAGAAAGATCAGTCTCCTAACTTGAAAGACCTCCTGAATAGGTCCGATGGAATCTATCAACATACTCGGACTCGAACGGGAGCCATTCCTCTGGTTAACTATCAAAGGTTAGCCAGAGGAACCAATTCTGAGGATAAAAACTCAGCCATTGCAGAGTCTCAATCATCAAGCTTTTTTGTTGAATATGAGAGCCCCGCCTATATGACGAGAAATCATGAAGATCTCTCAAAGAGGGTTGCTGAGCAGGAGGCCATGCTCCGAGCACAACAGGAAACCATCAAACAACTTTGGGATATGATGGCTTAAATCATTGTTAATAGATCCAATTTCTAGAAAGTTGAGTCATAACCTCGGCAGGATTCCTCCCGGAAAGGAGGATCGTCTACATTGAAGGTGAAACAAAAAGTGAACGAGACCTCTGATCAAGAAGCTCATCACATAGTCTCTTCATCTGAAGAAGAGAAAGAAGCCGAGAATGAGCAGAATCCTTAATCGGCCAAAATGAAAGAATTGGAAGCCCGCCTCAATGTCATTGCTAATAGAAGCGAGCTCCAAGATGAAGGAGTTGCTAGGCACTAGCCTATCGAATGGGATGCAACCCTTTATCCTTTAAAGTTTGAGGTTCCGATGCTACAAACTTTCGACGGTATAGAATCACTGAACCAACATATCTATCATTTTAAGTCATATACTGGGAATGTGATATCAAATGATGCCATACTGGCCCGATTGTTCATTGGCACCCTCAAGGGAGTTACATTTGAATGGTTCAGGAAACTACTTGCGGGATGTATCCAAAAGTGGGCGGATCTAGAGAGACTCTTCGTGTTAAGATTCTTTGAAGAGGATACGTAAGTCTCCATCCATACCCTTCTCACCACTAAGCAGAAAAAGAGGAAGTTCGTCAAAGCCTTCATCAAAAGGTTTCGAAACATGGCTCTGTGATGTCCGACAGGTATGACACAGTTTACCTTAGTGGAGACCTGTCTACATAACTTGCAGACCGAGCTTCTAGCACAAATTAGGGTTGCAGAATACCGTTCCTGGAGATAACTAATCTCTCAAGGCGAACAGGCTCAAAAGATTATTGACAGGATCAAAGCTAAAGAACAAAGTAGACAGGATCAACCTGAGCAATCGGACCAATCTCAATCTTCTTAGTCAGAAGGGGAAGATACTACGGCCACTAAAACCAATCCTCTTCAGTAGGATGGAGGGTCCAACAACTATCATGTTAATAGTTACCTCTGATAGTCAAACTCGTTAGATAGTGGTCCACTAGGCGATGTATTATGTCTACCCCTTTTTTCCCCTGCACTTGTTCAAGACTAGGAGTTGGTTTATTTGTGATCAACTGGATTATAAATAATGAATCTTCAAAGTTATCATGTTCAACAAGACACCTCTGTCAACTATGAAATTCTTCCCAAACCAAGTCTTAATCAAGACTGGGGGTTGGTTACTTGGAATCCACTAGATTAAGAGTAATGAATCTTTCACATCGTCGAGTTAATATTATACTTCTGACGAACATCATCCCTACGGAGTATGAATTTAGTTTGCATCACTCCCAATTTATCATGTTAACAATACACCTCTGACAATCAACTTATCAATCCTTATCAATAGGATGATAGGTCCTCAAAATTGCTCAAATCGTAATCTTCCCCAGCAAGATGCTAAGTCTTCAAAACCTTGTTCAAATCACAACTACAAAACTCCTATCGCGTTAATATTACACCTCTGACAATCCACTTATCAATCTTCTTCAATAGGATAATAAGTCCTCAATCGCAACAAAATTCCTATCACGTTAATATCACACATCTAACAAATAAATTTATCAATCCTCTTTAATAGGATGATAAGTCCACAAAGTTGCTCCGATCATAACAAATTCTTATCATGTTAATATCACACCTCTGATAAATAAATTTATCAATCCTCTTTAATATGATGATAAGTCCACAAAGTTTCTCCGATCGCAACAAATTTCCGTCATGTTAATACCAAACCTCTGATAATTAACTTATCGTCTCTCCTCAATAGAGTGATAGGTCCACAATCTTGTCACGTTAACAAAAAACCTCTGACAATCAACTTATCAATCCTCTTCAATAGGATGATAAGTCCACAAAGTTTCTCCGATCGCAACAAATTCCCGTCATGTTAACACCAAACCTCTGACAACTAACTTATCGTCTCTCCTAAATAGAGTGATAGGTCCACAATCTTGTCACGTTAACAAAACACCTCTGACAATCAACTTACCAATCCTCTTTAATAGGATGATAAGTCTACAAAGTTTCTCCAATCGCAACAAATTCCCGTCATGTTAACACCAAACCTCTGATAATTAACTTATCGTCTCTCCTCAATAGAGTGATAGGTCCACAATCTTGTCATGTTAATAAAACACCTCTGACAATCAACTTATCAATCCTCTTCAATAGGATGATAAGTCCACAAAGTTGCTCCGATCGCAACAAATTCCCGTCATGTTAACACCAAACCTCTGACAATTAACTTACCAACTCTCATCAATAGAGAGATAGGTCCTCAAGGTTACTCCGATCGTAACAAACTCTTATCATGTTAATCTCACATCTTTGATAAAATCTACTTATCGACTCTCCCCAATAGAGCGATAGGTCCTTAAAATTGCCCCGATCGCAATATTCTTCTTGTCACGTTAATATCACACCTCTAACAAAATCAACTTATCGACTCTCTTTAATAGAGCGATAGGTCCGCAAGCCCGTCAAGTTAATATCACACCTCTGACGATACAATCCACTTATCGACTCTCTTCAAAAGAGCGATAGGTCCACAAACTAGTCAAGTTAACATCACACCTCTGACAACCAAACTAACTTATTGACTCTCTTCGATAGAACGATAGGTCCATAAAATGTTGTTAGGTTAACATCACACCTCTAACAGTTAAATCCCCCAGTGAACTTGCTAATCCTTTTTTCTATAAGAATAACGAGTTTTTATTATAAAATCCCCAGCGGATTAAAAATTTTCTGGAATTATCCTAGTGATAATAAAGAAAAATTCTGAATTTCACTCTAATTGAAAATTCATGCCAAGTTAATAGTGCACCTCTGGCTCTTCTAACTTTCTTTTAGTGTTTCAAGTAACACAGGAAGAAACAACAGTAAAGTCTACGTATTCAACATCGTAGCACCAAAATTCATGCCTCACATGCATGGGGGACTTTATCTCGATCCCTAATTAGAGATAAGTTTACGCCTAACATGCGTTACTGGTTAGTATTTTTCCGTAAAAATAACATAGTCTATGTATTCAAAATCATAGCATCAAGTCTAAGAGGGTTCATTTTCTTAGCACAACGTTACATGTGAAACGGATTCAAATAATTCACATGTTAGCCCGACTCAAATGGTAGTCGGTAAAATCTTATCAAATCCGTTGATAGCTGAGAGTTTGCTAAAAATTCTATGAATGTTTGCGGGCCTATCAGCTAAATGGATGTGAGTCGTGACGTGACATTTGAGAGCTTCTGTTCGTGATTAGCATGTACTGTCGCTACAGTTTCACTTTGAAGCTCAGATCCTATGTGGCAAATCTTTTTAACCAAGATGCCTTCGAAGCGGGTGCAGAGAACAACTCCTTTATGATAAGGAATTAACAGCTCCAAGATCAGAGTTGAGATCTAAAGTATTTTGAAAATTCATCTCAGTCAACCGCGAATTTTTGAAAAATTTGGAGGGGATTCTGTAGGATGTCTAAAAATTACTACAGATAGCTGATCCTCATCAAATACCAATGATGGAAGCTATAATTTGACGGCTTCCAGAATACTTTAATGTAAAGACTTTCACGTAGATCAATAAAGGTTACAATCTGATGATCTTCACAATAACTGATAAAAGCTCTAATCAACAACCTTCACAATCAACATCGGGAGTTACAATCTAATGACTCTTACATATCAAAGAGCTAAAGCAAAGATAACAAAATAATAATCTTTACAATGCTCTGATAGAAAGAGACTACAAATCGACGGTCTCTTCAAACCAAGATGCGGAAGTCCTCCCTGCGTACCAGCATCAAAACACACCGTGTTCACAGCCGCTGACACAGTACAAACGCAGCTCACATTCAGCTCCAAACATAGCTCAGACCCAGCAGCCAACGTAGCTCATGTTCGGCCGCAAACGCAGCCTCCAAGAGCTACCAACACAGCTTCCATCCATTGCCAAACATAGCTCTTAAATACTACCAACGCAGCTTCCAGACGCTGCAAATGAGCTTCTAGACGCTACGTCCGAGCTTCTAGATGCTGCGTTCAAGCTTTCAAGCATAACGTTTGAATATAGAATTTACGTCAGAATGTGGATTTTGTGTTTGACTCGTTCAAATACGAGCTGAACGGTTTTAAAACCGTTTCCCATGATATGAGGGGATCACAACTCCACTCAGGAGTGATTTAAGGGGGGCGGTTATATCCCATTCAGCCCCACTTAGGAGCGAATTAAGGAGGGCAGTTACACCCCTTAATCTCCTATAAATAACTAAAACATCAGCTTAGTTTGGATCCTTGAGCTTGGCAACAAAGAAGAGATTTTTAAAGGGGGGCTTTTGACGATCTTTGGATCTTTGAGCATTTTCAGATCTAGAGATCAGCAAAGAGCTTAGAAGCTTTCTTCAGCAACAGAAAATCTTTGAGGATTTTTTGCTTGGGTATTAACCGATTTACGGTTCAAACAACTCTTTGCATAGAGTTTGAACTCGTTCTGAGTTCTTAAAACTCAGTAAGAGTTCCTTCGATCATTCCAGTAAAGAGAGACGTCGGATCCTCAACGAAGAGCAAACTCGACACGAGCATTCAAGGGAGGCACTCCATCGCCACCGTGAAGAACCCAGAATTAAACAAAGGGGAGAATTCAGATCAATTCTTCTCTCTTTTGTAATCGGAATTCAAATTGTAATTAAGATCGAGAGAATACAAATCAAATTTTTTTTATTTTATTTACTACAAATTTTCCATCAAACAGTAATATTATCCACGACTGAGGCAGAGTATGTCACAGTGAATGAAGCCAACAATGAGATAATTTAGTTGACCGGGTGCTTGGAAGAGTTGGGTTTGAAGCAAGGGAACGACATTCTTTATTTTTATAGCCATAGTGCTATACACCTTTCCAAGAATCTAGTATATCATGCCAGAACGAAGCACATCGACGTACGATACCACTTCATACGCTTGCAGATTGAGGACAATAAGTTACGATTAGAGAAGATTTTGGGGAGCCAAAAATCTTGTGGATATGTTGACAAAAGTAGTAATTATCGACAAACTGGAGTTGTGTGCGACTTCGGTTGACCTTCACGTGTAGGAGATGAAGGTGGACCCACACTAGGAGGATCAGCGGGATCACCAAGATGATGATGATTGAAGAATGGATTTATTCGGGTAGGAGAAGATGCTTGCGAAGATGGCAGGAGTTCAGGAGAGCTCGTTGATGGTGGTTTCATCTCTAAGTGGGAGATTGTTGGTTTTGGAAGTATGAAGACCGAAACCTGAAGAAGAAATCATCAAAGAAGCAGAAAAAAGCCCCTATCCGTCGACCAACGGACGTGTGCTGGTCGACAGAATCTACTGTAAAAAAACAACCCAAGAAACTCACTCTGACCCATCGACCGAAGCTTAATGATGGTCGACTGAGAGTGGTCTCCGGTCGACCGAAGATCGGTCACCGGTCGACTGAGAATGTGCACGAGAAGCTAATTATAGGAAGGTGTTCTGGTCGGTCGACCGACACCCATGGTTCGGTCGACCGAAAGTGGTTTTTTATTTTCCTAAATTGTTTGGGATTCTATTTTGGGCTAGGTTTATATATATATCCTAATATGTTTTTAGGGTTAAGTGAACACGAAAAAAGAGGGTTTTTATGGCTCTTTGAGATTAGAAATCTTAGAGAGAGAGAGAGAGGCTAATTGTGAGCATTGTAATTTTCTTTAATTAATCAAAGAATTGTATGGTGTGACTCCCGAGAATGTAGGCACATTACTGAACCTCGTTGAATCTGGTGTGTTCCTTCTTGTTTATCTTTCCTGTAATTTTTCTTTTATTTGTGGTGATTTTCCTACTTTTTAACTCTTAGCACAAGATCTAGAAGGGCACGGGTTCGATTGTTTGTTTCGAATTCCCAAAACTTAGCAAGTATATAATGGTAGGATTTTTGCTACTAAGAAGAAAAGAACTCTGGATTTTTTTACATAAAGTTATTTATTTTTCAAATATTTGTTTAGGGTCTATTTTATCTACCGGATGTCAAAATGCTCAGGAGCGATAGAGGCAGAGGAATGAAAACAATAGGAGGCTTATTGCGGTTGATAACAATTTTACTACTAGGGTGATTGGAGGGGATCATATCTTCATTGATTAATAAAGTGAGTCGTGAATCGTGGTGCTATTGATTTGTGTTATAAGCTATAAATAACTAAGTGTTAATCTTCTTTGGGAGGCCAACACGTGTCCCACTCCACTTCTAATCAGACATATTAAAAGATGGACGACTCGAACTACTCTTGCGGTCAACCCAATAGACCGATAACTTGAGTAGCCAACTAAAAAGACGACGTCTGTAGGCCTACCCACCAGATCGATGCTACAGGCATCCACACTTAGCCTGTCATTCTAGCTGACAACTTTCATAACCAACTAAAAAGGCAATGTTTGTCGGCCTTCAGCCAGACGACTAAAGAGGCGGTGTGTCCTCAAATCCATCACCGATAACTAACTACCCTCACCTTATTACGCTATCAGAGTCATCATTACTCTAGACCTCATAATCTTTATGACTCATCAAACATAGTCAGCACTAAGCACCTGTTTTCACCCTCACATTAAACGTATGAATGACTCACCTTTCTTAGGAGCCAACACCTGCACAAAAGGTGACGACCGAGTTTCCTGTCTGGACTTGGCCTAAGTTACCTTCCGATCTACTATAAAATGAAGCGGTGCAGCCTAAGGTATCTTCTTTTGCTTCCATGCAACTCTAAATTTATCATCACCACTTATTTTTTATTTTTCCTCTCAAGTTTAAACGCTGACTTGATTGTCGAAGGAATAACCAGAGATCCCAACTCTGGCCTCTCATGAGCTTTTCATGTGTAGGAGAGAACGTCAGGCTCTAAAACCAGTCATCTGAGGAAGTTTGAGGACCTTAACATCACTATAATCAATAGATAAACCCCTGTTCGATAACTGACATTGACAATTTGGTATATGATCTTTTGGATGAACAATAGTTCTGGTTTTTTTTGTATACTAGTTTTTATGCACGTGCAGTGCACGTGGAAAAATATCAAAATATTTTTCTTTTATATTTATTTTATTACTATAAATAAGTCAGATTCATCTTGAGTTCAAATATGTAAAATGAATTATTAGATTTACTATTTTTTTATTTAGATATTATTAAAAATTAATGTAATGGATTTTAAGCTAAACTCGGATGAATATACCTAACTGAGATTTTGTAATTGTCATTATGAACTATAGTTATAGCAATAAAGAAATCACATTTCTTATTGCATTAAAAATAGAATTGCACAGCATTTTTGGATATTATAAGCTTAACTAGGACATCTTAATTGATTTCTTAAGAAAAAAATATGAATTGACATAATAATATCTTCAAGTAGAATAGTAAAAGAAAATAAGTTAAATTAATACTTTATGTCATATTCCAAACTCTACTAATTCTAATATATAATATGGAGTCAAGTGTGAATAGCAATATCATTATGAACTAATGTTCTAGTAAAAAAGAAACCACATTTCTTATTACATTAAAAATAAAATTGCACAACACAATGGGACATTATAAGCTAATGTTTTAAAATAAATAATATAATGAAACCATAATAATCATATAAAAATGAATTGCAAGGAATGGTTCCGGGATACCTCTTCTTACATGAGATAATAAAAATCAACCTATACAATAATATGTATTATTGAAAAGCAGAACGATTTGAGCAAACCCATAAAGAAATTTATAATGAAACTCAAAGAAACATGAAGATTTTAATCAAGTGCGCATTGCAGAACATTGCAGCCATAGAGTAATTGTCCAAAAGCAGTAAGATTAGAGCAAACCTATAAATAAATTTAGAACAAACTCGAAGAAACATGAAGATTTTAAGCAATTATGCATCGTAGAACTTTACAATTAGAGAGTAATTGTCCAAAAGCAGTAAGATTAGAGCAATCCCATATAAAAATTTACAATAAAATTTGAAAAAAAACCATATCAGTTACAGAAAAGACAGGAAAATTAACCTATAATTGTCCAAAAGTAGTAATAAAAGACAAAAACTAAATAATAATGGTAACTATAGTATAATTTTATGTGATGAAAGCAATCACATAAGCATACAAAACTGCTAATAATGTTGTATGAAAATCCCTTATAAAAATTCCTAATTCTACTTAAAAATTAAGATATGATATAAAATGATCAAAAAAATATTATCCTTTGTTATTTTTGTTTTATATTTTAATTAAACCGAGATTAACCTTTCTCCACCTTTATCTTTTTCATGGGTAATTCTAGATTAGCATCTTCATCATCTACGTCGATTATAATATCAGGCTGGAGTTGGATTTCTTGTGTTATTATATTTCCTTCGCCTCGTTCATCTTTTGTCTTTTCATCTAACTTCATCAGGAATTTGAACGTTTTTCTGATGTTCAACACAAATTTCTTGAAATATGGATTCTGATTATTTTTCTGTTTTAATGAGAACAAATGTTATTTTATATATATGGATTTTTTTTTGTTTTTCTAAATTATTACTTGAATAGAATTAGGAATTACCTCTTTTTCTATAATGAATTTTTCTGTTGTGCATCCAATAAGAGTTTTTGCTATATCAAATAGTGTTACTCTTGCATTATACATACTATTTTCCACGAGAATCTTAACTACGTACCTGTAGTTTATATTGTCACTTTCTAGAGATAGTTAATATTATATTTTAATATGTTCATGTCATAAAAAAGATATATTACTTAACCTTGGTACTAAGTCATTAATGATTCTGTGGTATTTATCATTCAGACACTCTTTACTAACATCTTTATCTATCTTCTTGTTGCAGCCTTTGCAAGCATAGAACCATGGCTCGAGTCTATTCAAAATAGTAGTCATCTTTGCCTTAAATGTGCAATAGTGTGTTTGTATATTGACAAAATTTAGTTATATTTTAATGTTTTAATAAGAATAGGTTTCTAATATTATACCTATATCGAATTCTGTGATGTATGCATAATATCACTAATTTGAATTTCTTTTGCATTTATAAAACGTGTCGATGGAGATCCTTTTGTTTTTGTGGCTTCTTCCAAATGGAACATGCATATTAGATTTAAATATAATACTATTTCATTATTGCATTATATGAAATTATGCTTGTTCTACTTACCATTCCCTTAATTCTTTAACTAGTTATATTTTTGGGTTGATACATATTGTTGATATAATTTGCGATAATACGCTTGTCTCCCCTACAAACTTGAGATAATTATAGGATGAATTTTATGTTTAGCTATCTTTACTAAGAATTTTAATAATAAATTATGTACCTTTATATATAGAGATTTTAAAATCTGATAATGCTATTACAAGCTTATCTTTGATTTCGACTTTTTGAATTGATCCTTCGTTTGTAGCCAAATCCCCAAATAAAGTTGTGTGTTATAGTCATTCCACTGTATATGAAAAAAAGAAAGGATATTAATCTTAATTTTTCTTATGATATTGGAAATAAGTATCATGAATATACCTTTTATTCATTAGTGTGATTTTCTTCCTATTATCTGGTTTGTTATGTTTTATAATATAGTTGATCACCGGCTTCACGTTAGTTGTTATTGCAAAAATATCTGCAAGTAATTTTATAAAAAGTTTATGATTCTGTAAATTAACGTCTCATTTTGTATTGAAGATTAAAGTAAGAAATTTATAAGTACTTACTAATTTTTGTTGCATCTTTCATGGAAAATGCTTCTTCAAATGGGATAAAGTTGTTTAATATATTCTCTAAGTGGAAACATGTTGGTGCTTCTTTGATAGATACATCTTTTGTTAATACCAATTCAAGTGACTTGTGGATACTTGGAAGAGCTGGGTTTATTCCTTTCACTTCTCCATTTGAAATAAAAATAATTTGATTCTTTCGAAGCATATCTATAAACTTTTTGATAGTCTCTCCGTACATAACTCTTTGTATTTTGTTACCTTGCAAATATTGTTAACACCAGATATCAATGTTTGGAAAATATAATTAATTAATACTAAGCCATATATTATATTTTAATTAGTTATATGCAAATAAAAAACAACATAAAAAGGCATTCTGAAAGCAATTGGGGTTTTAATGAAATTTACCGAATAGATAATGAGGTTTAGCAATATTTATATGATCAGCGATAACGTTGTGCAAGCAATATAATATAAAGAATAATTTTATTTTCCCTTAGCGTTAGTGAGAATTAGCTTTAGTAATTTTTCTGATCCTTTTTACATGAAATTGAGGTCTTATCGTAATTCACTAAAATTCTGTTCATTTTTTATCACTCGTTTACAAGAAGACGTACTATAAAAAAATAGTAACATACCTCTCTTTTTGTGGCATGAAAATACCCCTTGATTGAGGCACGAGAATACATCCCCATCCGAAAATCATGACAATGTTCAAATGATAAACTACTATAATTAATTGTGTAAAAATTATTCTATGTCTAAAACTACTAAAATCAAGTTGCATGCAAAAACTATGTGAAAATTTCAAGGTAATTTTGAATAATAAGTATGACAACTAAAAAGTTAACATCACTTAATGTTTTTTTATTTGAAATGAATAATAAAAAAAAGACACAAAATATATCAAAAGATAACTTGTACGTAATTAAAGATATAAAAGTATTTTGTGTTCAAAGACATTATTTGCAACTGATGTATTACAAATCAAATAAAAAGGTCTCTATCAATCAACAACTTAGATTATGTAATAAGTGTTGATTTTTTAATCATTTTTCCGTCTTATTCTTCTTCTTCAAAGTTGCAAGAGCGGGGTCTGCATTCCTATCTGCAATATGTAAAACATGCAATAAGTATATGTAACATAAAAGTTTTATTTGTATTATACCATAAATATTGATATTTTATTAAATATCCAACCTGATTATATCATTATTTTGCTATTGTTTGGAGGTGGGGTTTTAATGCAAAAGAGTCTATTGTAGCAATAGTTGATATATCGAAAACCTTTATTTTTTACATTGCTATTAGTTGATGATATTGGTGTGGATAACTCTAGGAATTTAATTTTTAAAATAAATATACTAATATTAAATTTATTAGAAAGATATTTTTATCTGATATAATTCTAAGTGTTACAAGTCTAGCACTAGTAGAAAATCACGTATTCTAGATGGAATATTTTAGAAGGAATTTTTTCCGTCTAGAATGTGTTAAACTAGATGGAAATTTTCCGTCTAGAATATTCCGTCTAGAATAAAATATTCTAGACGAAAAATTCTGTCTAGAATAGTATCCTAGACGGTTCCTTTATTTTTTATTTTTTTTAAAAAATAACTAGGTATTCTAGACGGAAATTTTCGTCTAGAATAGTATCCTAGATGGAAATTTCTGTCTAGAATACATAGACCAAGTTTTGCCTCCTTTTTTAGGATGGAGGGAATTTTGCCTCCATTTTTTTAACCAAAAAAATAAAAAAAAATTACAAAACCCCCTAAGGGCATCTCCAACCATAACCTCCAAATTTCACCCTCCAAATTGGAATATTCTAGGAATATTCCAATTTGGAGGGTTGCTCCAACCCATACTCTCCAAATGTTTTTCTTTCTATTTTATTTTTTTATCAAAAAGTCATATAAATTAAATAATATTGGATATAGTTTACGTTAATAATTTTATTGTTAATAATTTATTTGGAAAAAAAATTTATAACATTATAAAGGTGTCGATGAGAGCTTTAAAATGAACCCAATATTAATACTGCAATACAACATATTAAAAAGAAAAAATTCTGAAATAACAGTGAAAGCATACATCCCCGTATTTAAAATATTATAATTTATACTTGTATTTTCTTATGGAGCAAGTTAAATAGATTCCCGTATTTAAAATTTCATGTCTGATACTTATTTATTTAATTTAAAAATTAAAAATTTTATAATAATACTAAAATAAATTAATCTTAGTTTCATTTTAAAGATCTCAATGAGCCCTTTCCAAATATATAATGATTTCAAATATTAGATTAATAATTTTTAACTATATTTATTTAAAATTAAACATCTAATTTAAATTACTAAGAAGGATGACAAAGTGGTAATTTTTAAAAAATCAAATAGTTAAAAATGACAAAATTATAATTAATAAATCATGAATAGTATTATGGAGAGACCCTCCATTTTTTCTCCTCACCCTCCAAATTTGGAGGGTCAAATTTAGAGATCTCCAAATTTGGAGAGTGGTTGGAGAGGTTCCACTCTCCAAATTTAGAGATTTTGGAGATATAGAGGCCGGTTGGAGATGGTCTAAATCAGAGAGTCCCCTGCCCTTTTCTTCATTCACCCTCTATCAAAAACACCCAAATCAGAGAGTCCCGCCACCGCCGCTCGGAGAGAACCGACGACGAGGCCGTCGGTGGAGACTCCGATGGCGCTTCGCCTTCGAAGAAGCTTGCGAAGGGTGACTCCGACGAAGATGGCATCATCGTCTACGAGGTCAAGCTACACTAACTCCAGTTCAATTAAAACCTAGTTTTCTCTCCTTTTGTAGTTTTTTTGTATTTTGAACTTAAAGTTTGAGTTTCCCCCTCTTTTTCTTGCAGTTGTCGAAGAACCGGAGGGTTTCAGTCCGGAGTTGGCAAGGGAAAACCGTGGTTGATATCAGGGAGTTTTATGTTAAGGATGGAAAGATGTTCCCAGGGGAAAAGGTCCCTTTTTTACTCTCTATTTGAGAAATTTCACTGGAAAGTTATTGTCTTTAGCTCATTTAGGGTTAGGAAAATTCTAGGTAAAATTGAACTTTCTTTCCTTGGTATGAGCATTTTGATCTTTTAGATAGCTTGTAAAGATGAGTTTTCGTGGTAGAATTAGTAATTTGTTAACTTTTTGCTATTTCCAAGCCCAACTGGGGGATAATGCATATATAAAAACTTTGTCCTGATAGGAATTATCAACTGAACTAATTTTTGCTTAGCACAAGCCCTGATGTTGAGTTTCTTAGCACAAGCCCTAATTTTTGCTATTGAGATGAAATTATCAACTGAACTGTTGCTTCTATTGGGGGATTTCAGTGGGGATGTATCACAGTTATTTATTTTCAGCTCATCTAGTTTCAAATGTGTTTATAACATTTTCTTAGCTTTTGGGTTTTATTTTCCGATGTCATGTTGCAGATATTCTGATATTCTTATGAGCATTTTTCAGTTTCTCTCTAGAGTATTAAATCACCAGTTGTTGCCTAATATTAATATGTTCAACAAAAGGATCTCACCATATTGTATATTTGTATCCTTGTGACAAAAAACTTATATTAGAATCTTTGTTGTGTTCTTGCTACCCTTTGTTAATTGTCTAGTTATTTATTTGTTTTCCATTCTCCCTTCATCTTTAGATTGTGCTTCTTATTATTGGGACTAGAGGAAATAATGTAATATTTGAAGAGGATGCTTCATTGCTGTTGCAAAGTATTGAATCCGGAGGAAAAGATAAATATTTATCGCACTCGTGCATCCATTTTCATGTTCTATTTTGCCAAACTATGATGTACCTTATCTTGATGTATGTTCAGAACATGTAAATGTTGCCCCTCGTCATTTGACAGCCGAAACAAAAACATTACTTTCAGCTACTTGGATACATGAGGTGTGGAATTCGCTACTAGGATCTTTATATCAATACTATTGCACAATATGGCTGATGTATTCACTTAGGCCTGTTTTTAAGTTGTTTATATAGTTATCATGCTTCCACTTTTGGTACTCTTTCATAGTTGTGCTCTACTCCATTTATTTCCCAATTAGACCCTATTGACAGCAGTGCAAAATCATTTTGTCTAATTCTCTTTTGATAAATGGTAGGGTTTTTTTATCTACTTTGGGTAAGGGCAGATTGCTATACGAGGAGTCCTTTATTGATGTTATCATCTAGAGGTTATGGTATCAGGAGTTATGGTGACAAAATATGAAAAAAGTCTGTCAAATTTGATTCTCAAATGAACTTCTCCAACCAAATGCTCTGATTATAGACTAGGTTTTTGAAATATTGATTGTTGTTCGCGTGGAAAATCATGTTCTTCTTCATTGAGGATTCCATTACAAACTTTGAAAACAACTTTATGTGTTTTACAAATATCCGGTCTTTTTATGAGAGCCGGTTACAATGGAGATCGAAATAAAGAAAGAAACAAAAAAAATTACAACTTTCCTTTGAACAGATCGCGAGCTCCTGTTTTGCGGTTGCTCGCTTTGTGGGGTTCTTTGCCTGCGCCGGGGTTGATTACCGTTGACCACCGCGAGATCCGGATCCAAGCAGATCTACAACGTATTACGGGTATTATCCCACCAATGAGATAATAGCCGGGAGGGATCGTTTCGCCAAGGAAACGACCGCTCGAATCTCGGGATCTAAGAACCAAGCTTAGATCCGGAGTAGAACGATGTAGATCTGAGGATTAGTTTCTTCGAACTCCTGCCTTGTTTGTCGCGGGTGCTCGCCGAAAACTGAATCCGAGGGTCCAAGCTTCAAGCCTTCACAATTCCGAGTTGAGATGACAATCCGGCAGAGTTTCGGCTCTTCAGAAGTTCAACCAAAAGTCCTCTCAAATGAACGAGTGCCAGGCCTATTTATAGGCACTCAAAACTGTGCCTTTGGCACAAAACAGCGCCTAGCCACCCTGAGGTGGCTCGGCCACCTAGCCACCCTAGGGTGGTTCGGTTCGGGCCGAGTTCCCCCAGGTGCGCTGGTTTCGTCGTTTTCTGTTGTTTCCGGTTTTTTGTCCGTTTTGTTGACTTGATTCCTGATTTGGCAGTAAAACCCAGTCGGTGTTTGAGTTCAAATCCGCTTTGTTGGATGACTCGTTGACTCCCCGAACCATTGACGTTGTTCACGTGCGGTTCGTTAGCTTCGTAGCCTCTTTAGTTCGTTTCGTCGCTCGAACGTCCGTTGATTTGTCGAATCATCATGCCGAGCTAAGCTAAGGGACCTATAGGCAATTTTACACGCCTACAGATACCCCCTCCAAAATGTTCCAGCCTCATTCTTTTATAGAGGAGTCTGGGATATTTTGGATATGATTGTCCCTTACCCTTTGTCGGTGTAACGGGACCTGGAACGACTTTCGTTCTGTATTCCTTCACTCCTTCAGGCTATTCGGTGCTTTGTCGAATGCTTGTAAAGATTCCGGTGCTGCATTTATTATCTGACCGTCGTCGGAATTTGAACTTGAAGTCGATTCCTGATTCTTCAATCTTTTAGCTTGTGCTGGTTGGTTTGACGTACAACTAACGCTCGATTGTTGGCGCAGAGTCTTCATTTGCGATGCGTTGTCCGGCGTCGTGTTATTGAGTTATCCTTAAGAATATTTTTAGAAGAATACTCTCCAGGAACTTCTCAATAAAAATAGGGAATAGTTTATACTCGTATACCTTATTGGAGTATTCTTTTAGGTTCGAATAATCTGAACCGGCCCAAAAAATGTACCAGAAAGGCATTATTTGGGCTCAAACATCTTTCCAACTCTTCCAAATATGTGAGAGAGGGATTAAATAGGTGAGGAACTGAACCGTAGGTTGATCTGAAATCATTTCAATGCTTAATTCAACTCCAATTCGAATTCTGGTTCGAATTTGGCTCAAACTGGTTCGAAATTGGTCCAAACTGGTTCAATCTGACTCATTCTGGCTCAATCTGGTCTACTCTAGTTCATTCTGGCTCAATCTGGTCCACTCTGGCTTGGTCAGGTCAGCCAGGTTCAATCTGGCTCAATTTGGCCCATTCAGACTCAATTCGGGCTCATTCTGACTCAGTCTGGTCCAATTTGGCTTGGTCTGGTCCAGCCCGGTCTGGTCTGGTTCAACCAGATCTGGTTCAAGGCTATAAAAGAGGGATTTTTCTCCTCTTTCTTTTCTTTTCTTCCTCCCATCTAGGGCCGGCCGAACCCCCCCCCCCCTTGTTTTTTGATTTTTTCTTCCGTCGAGCATCCGTTCTTCGCCAAAATTTGATCTTTGTCTTAGATCTAGTCTTCCTTTGGATCTTTGACTGAGAAACCTCCCCAAAAATTCCATCTTTAGAATTTCTTTTAGGCCCCTCGAGCGCGTGCTGAGAGTTTCCAAAAAGGTCTCATCTTCGTTGGATCTCGAGCCTTTCTTCAGGTAAATCTTCCACAATTATGATCTTTTTCATGCTCAATTTTAATTTAGGCATTTGTAGGATCATATGTGAGGGTTGAGAATGTGATTTGACGCCTCGAGTTAATCTTTCAGGGGGGGTTGATCTAATAATAAAAAAAAGTGATCTTTTTTTTTAGATCTGACCTCTTCTAATTTATTTTGCAGCTTGTCATGTCGCGTGCTTCGAGAGGTTGTTCCCCTGCTATGTCGGCTGATGGCGCGCCTCCCTCCTATGCTGGTGAGCTATTTTTGGCAGCATTTGGAAATTTACAAATTAGCCCTTTTTCTCTTAAAAATTTGTAAATTGATCCTTTTTACCCCACGTTGTTCTCCTTGGCGAGACAATCGGGAAGAGCCTTGATTCTCGTTTGTGAGGATCGACGCTTTTGGCATATTTGGGAATTTTGCAAATTAACCCCTCTTTTCTTGAAAATTTGCAAATTGATCCATTTTACCCCACGTTGTTCTCCTTGGCGAGGCAATCGGGAAGAGCCTTGATTCTCGTTGGTGAGGATCGACGCTTCAAAGATATGTTTTGCTTGGTCAAAACCATATCTCAAAATTAAAGGGGGCGATTTGACGCTACATTGCGCTTTATAAGGCAGGGATATGTTGTTGACATACCCTGTGTTGTAATTGCACAATGTGGCCAAATCGTCTCACCCTTTATAAGGCAATGACTCTATCTTAACTATTTGTAAGATGAGTTCAATTTCCTTTTATAATCGGGACTAACAAACACTTAATTGCTTGTTTTCAGCGGTGAATGGACGTCGTGGTGACATTTTATCTTCAGTTTCCGCCAGGCAGGCTACCAATCCACTTCCTCGGTTGGATATCCATGACAGGAAGATGGTGAGTCCCGAAATCATCCTAATATCCGATGATGAAGAAGAAGAGGATCCTATTGCCGCGATTGTGTCTGACCAAGAGTCTGTCTTCACGGCTTCCGAACCTATACAGAGCATCCTCCAAAAAGTAGAGAAGGTTGTGCAACAAACAGTCACCGACATTTTTTCTGGACAGGGAAGATCTTATGATTTGCTCCTTTTCATAACAGATAGTCTTGACGACATTCAGCGTGTAGGTGGCATCCGACTAGCTGGACGAAGCGAGATAAGGCTGACTTGCTTAGAGGAACTCATATATCACTTGGAAGATTTAGTAAACTTCGACTCATATGACGAGGCCACGCCACTTATGATTGATGCTCAGACTCGGAGGGTGCGTGAGCGTAAGGCCAGAGAGAGACGTATCTCAGAGCAAGAAGTAATCGTCACGAACTTGTGTGAACGGCAACGTCGTCTGCAGACTAAGATGGATGCTTATAACAGTATTGCTGATAGGACTGGGGTTAGGACCGCCCAAGGGGAGAGGACTCTAAAAGATTTTGAGCGTGAGAGCAATAGGGTTCAAGATGTTTATGGAAGAGAGTTGGAGATTCTTCAAACATTGCGCCGAGAAGATGTAACTGCCAACACTGTCGCCATTCTTGCGTATGCCAAGCTTCAGAAGGAAGAAGAGGAGAGGATTCGGGCGGAAGTCGCCAAGGAACTTGCCGACGTCAAGGCTAAAATTGCTTCCTTCAGTTTGTCAGATCTGATTTGAGACATTTTCTTGTATCTCAGCTTGGTTTGGTTTCATTAATAAAACAAAGTCTTTTCATTAGCGTACTCTTCTTTTCATCATTATGCTTCTCTGTTGATTGTGAATCCGACGATCATAATACTTACAGGATTTTTGGCAAACCCTCAGCCTTCAACGGGTTTGATGAGCCTTTACCGACTACCGTTTGAGTCGGGCTAGCATGCGAGTTGTTTAAATCCGTTCGCATGTAACGTTGTGCTCAGAGATTGAATTCTCTGAGACTTCGTGCTATGATGTCGAATACATAGACTTCACCATTGTTACGGGAATAGGCTACCCGACGACACGTGTTAGGTGTCGGCTTTAGGATTCTTGGCTAACCCCCAGCCTTCAACGGATTTGATTAGCCTTTACCGACTACCGTTTGAGTCGGGCTAGCATGCGGATTGTCTAAATCCGTTCCGCACATGACGTTAAGCTAAAAGAGTTAACTCTTTTAGTGCTACGATATTGAATACGTAGACTTTGTCTTTCTCCTGTGAAAAGACTAAACAGCAACGTGTATGAGACGTTGACTTAGGATTTTTGGCAAATCCTCAGCCTCCAACGGATTTGATGTGCTCTTACCGACTACCGTTTGAGTCGGGCTCACATGCGGATTATCTTAATCCGTTCCGTATGTGACGTTGTGCTAAAGGAATGAAGTCCCTTAGACTTTGTGCTACAACTTTGAATATGTAGACTTTGCCATTGTCATGGGAATAGGCTACCCAGCAACGTATATTAGACGTTGGCTTATCCCTACTTAGGCTTTGGGACAAAGGACCCCAGAGTCAGGCTCTGGTATCTTTTTCTACGGATAAAGACCAAACCGGCGACGCGTGTTAGGCGCCGACGTATCCTTTCTTTTGTCATATATAGAGCAAAACTTCTGTGAACTTAAGTGGACGTCCACTAAGTTTCGTATCTATTGATGATTACTTGATTGAGCTACATTGTGGATGATCCGCTTCGTTGAACTTGATCTACATATTCTAAAACCCCAACACACCAAATTTGGGGTGAACCCGTCGTAGTTTGACCCTTCATCCACTCGTATCAATTTTAACAGTTTCGAATGAATAGAACTTTTTACATAGCTCGACAGAGGGTCAAACCATAACGGGTTCACCCCAAATTTGATGTGTTGGGGTTTTAGAATATGTAGATCAAGTTTAACGGAGCGGATCATCCACAATGTAGCTCAATCAAGTGATCATCAATGACTAAGAAACTTAGTGGATGTCCACTTAAGTTGACAGAAGTTTTACTCT
>BQKN01060332.1:0-16000 GCA_022839385.1 Asparagus kiusianus
TAACTAGAAGACTATCTACTAACTAGTATTCTATTCTAACTAGAATTTTATCTACTAACTTGAACTCAAACTAACAATCCGGACTGATTAACAACTCACAGCCCTGCCCCCTCCCTCTCTCCCTCGTCTTCTTCTTCTCTTTTTACTTTTTATTTTTACTTTTTATACAGATACATGACCGCACAGCGCCAACAATTAATACCCTTCAAGTGGGGCTTCTCTTTACAGTTTACATCACTTATTTAGTATAATAATATTTTCCAAAATTACGCGCATATATAATTAATGTTCTCCAATCCTATTGCATGCCTTCTATTCCGATAATCTCGTATGTATATTCTATCTATCTCAGCCTTTTTTTTTTTTTTTTTGCTTTTTTAATTTTGTGGCCGGCTAGCCGTCGTACATTTTACGGCCGGTCTCGTTGATGGCTATGCTAATACGGAGGGGGTTCTAAGTTCTAACCTAACTGTTCCCTGATGTACGCGCACAAATTAATGGACCCGTGACCAGCAAGTTACGTAGACCTCTGTTCTTACTGCTTAATTCATTCATTCATTCATTTTCCATCCGGGCTGTAGCTAGCCTGTAGGACAGAACAGGCTTGTGTACGACTTGCAATCAGCAGCAGCTGCTGCTGCTTAGGATAACTTCTGTAGATCGAGAGTGGATCGGTCCGCAAATCGCTGAGTTCGATCTCAACAGTCGTACTTGCAACATATAGCCTACAACATTAATTTATCAAGAACGAGGAGCAATTTAACACCGCTGAGAATTTTATGTCATATACCCACAGTGAAAGGAAAAAAGAGCCTAGCTGTGACGACGTACGACAACACCCGCACATGCTAGCAGTGCCTTCAATAGTGTTTGCTTCGACATCACCTTCATTCCGTTACTATTCCTACACGACCCACTTTATTAATTAGGCACCTCTGTCGAATAATTAACGCCTAAAGCCAATACGTTACTATTCCTACACGACCCACTTTAATTATATTACAAAAATAAGAAATAAAAAATAGATAAAGGATGAAAAAAGACGTTGCTGTTGAAAAAAGAAGAAGAAGAAGACGTACTATTGTCAGCTTCCGTTTGGAATATAGCAGTATATCGCATACACGACTGAAATATCACAAGTCCGTATTGGGTAAATTTTTGTGTTGGATCGATTGATATTAACCATTAAAAATGCCAGCTGGATCATTCTGGACTTCCTATTTACGGGATCAGTACCGCCAAATTATAATCCCATCGATTACACTTGTACAAATTATAGTACATCACATGGTGTTTAACAAGTTGGCAGAGATGAGGTGTTCTTTTGTGCAATTTAATCGAGAGTCGTGAAATATTTTTAAAAAAAAAAGAAGGAAAGAAAAGACATGGAGATAAAACAACCTACGAGAGTTCAAAAAAAAAAGAAAAAGAAAAAAGAATACAATAATAAAATTGGATAACTCCCTTAATGCATGTGCTTCTGATCAATAAATAACGAATGGGGTCCTTTTCCAACTCATTATTACGTTCAAGTGGTAAAAGAGTCTAAATGTTGTTAGCAGCTAAGGTTTTATATAACAAGTGAATAGCTAGCAGGACTCTCAGCACAGCCATCAAGAATAATATCAGCTGGTTCTTTCAAGTCTGGTCTCATGCATCTCAGACTCAAACCACCTTTTTTAATTTTTCAGGGAGGAGTTGCTCTCTTTCAGCTTTTGACTCCTTTGTCATATTTCTTAGTTGTCATATTTCTTAGGAGGCTTCAACTGCCAACCCTCGGACCTAGCTAGGGATCCGTGAAGAATTAATCTGCTTTCTGAATTAATCTAATGTTGTAGAGAAATAGAAAAATCCAAGATTTATTATACATTTAATCCTAGAGCTTTGCTATAGGGACCCAAAATATGGGACCAATAAAGGGGACAAGTGAGTTGTCCCCCTCCTATTGAATAATGAGTTGATCATCATTAATGATGGCCAACTCATTATCCAATAGGAGGGGACACCTCACTTGTCCCCTCTATTGGTCCCATATTTTGGATCCTTAAAGAAATTTTCTTAATCTTAACCAATCTTAAATAGATATTAGAAGAATGTTACAAAATAGATATGAGATAAAATCATATCTAATCACATCTCACAAAATATCTCATAATATTTGCTAAGTCTACTAATACCAAACTATCAATAATATAAAACCCCTTGGACCTAGCTACATCATATATACACACACACATGCGCGCGCTATATACTACTTGCAACAGTTAAGCCTTCTGTGTGATTCAAGACTTCATTCTCATGGATCCAATTCAACAGTATTAACCGGCTCAACTTTTGCTTTACTTACAGAATTCTTCATGTCTTCGAAGAGATGGATATTTACTACTAAATGTTTCGGACCCAAACCAAACTATACCATCTCCCTTTGACATTAATTATTGATTGGTGCAATTTACTAATTCAGATGCGGCATCAACGGTTTTGTAAACAGCTTTCTTTCAAGTTCTTGATACAGAAATTGTCTTCAAGACTCCATTCTTTAATTTATACTTTGTTGCTTCATATTTTGGTTATGTTTTTGTCAAGACATAATTTTCTGTTGGGCAGTTTTGCCTTGCATCCTTCCTGGTAAAAACAACCCATTTCATAATGTTTATCCGACTTATCTCCGCTTTGAAAATTGACTGCAGTAAATATCAATGGTCATTCCTACTAATTATGATAGTTCGTCACCTTAATAGGGTCAGAAAATTTTATTACCCTAATGTTTGTGGGAAATTTGATGTAAAAAGACAATGAAAGAAAATTTGATTTGTATTCTCTCAAAATCGATTACAATTTGGATTCCGATTACAAAAGAGAGGAGAATAAATTTGATTCTCCCCTTTGTTTAAAACTGGGTTCTTCTTGGTAGCGATGGAGTGCCTCCCTCGAATGCTCGCGTCGAGTTTGCTCTCCGTTGACGATCCGAATGTCTTGATTCACTGGAATGATATCTTCTCCTCACGGTTTGACGCTGTGAAGAACTTGCGTGGTAAGTCTTAAAACTCTGACCGAGTTTAGAAGAACTTGCAAAGCAAGTTTTAAAACTCTGGACGAGTTGATAACTCAGATCGAGTTTGAAACTCTATGAAAGAGTTGATTTAAACCAAAAGTTTGGTTAATAAGCCAAGGCCGAATAATCTCAAAGGCTTCAATAAAAGCCTCCCAAAATGATTCAAGAGCTCCTTCAAGTCACTGATCTCCAAAGCTCCTTGTTGCTGCAGAAAACGGCAAGATGCCCGATCAAGGATCCCCAAAAAGTCAGCCCAAAAAAGAGGATCTGAACTCAGTTGAGTTTCCCACTATTTATAGGGGATTTAGGGGTGTAACCGCCCCCCTAAATCTCTCCTTAATGAGGGTTTAATTGGGCGTAACTGCCCCCCATAAATCTCTCCATGATAGGGTAGTGATCCCCTCAAATCTTGGGGAGAAAACGGTTCTGGAACCGTTCAAATCGTGCTTGAACGAGTCAAAACGCTGAAAACAGCGTTCTGGGCCCGAACTGTGCGTTTCTGGACCTGAAACGCAGAGTTGGGCCTGAAAACGCACAGGTCGCGCTGCGCAGAGATGAACTGTGCGTCACCTGGGACGCAGAGTTGGACTATGCATTAACTGTGCGTCTCTGGACCTAGGACGCAGAGTTAGGCTCCGCATTAATTGTGCGTTTTTGTTGTTGGACGCAGAGTTGAACTCTGCGTTTTAACTCCTTGAAATCTGCGTTTTGAGTTTGGAACGCAGTCATGACCTCTGCGTTTTGAATCTGGAACGCGGGCATGACCTCTGCGTTTTGAATCTTGGATGCAGAGGTGAGCCTCTGGCGAGCTCGGTGAGCTTCAGCCTAAGTCCAATGTTCAGACGAAGTCCAATCCTGCAGACGGACTTCAGAACATAACTTGCTGTGAAGAACAGATCATAACTTTCAAACCGTAAGTCGGAATTAGACGAATTATATATGAAAATCGGCTATCTCGACGAGACGGAGCCATCCGAACCGAGCCAAAGGCTTCGGTTCGCTTCCTCCGTTTCGTCGAATTCCTTACGGTTTGGGAGATATCTGCGTTTTAATATGAAGAGACCGTCAATTTGTAGCCTCTTTTACTAAAGCTTTGCACAGATCGTCATCTTGTAATCTTCGTCTTGGCTCCTTGAAAATATGAGAGTCGTCAGATTGTAACTCCCGATGTTGATTGTGAAGGTTGTTGAATTGGGGCTTTCATTAGTTGTTGTGAAGGTCGTCAGATTGTAACCTTCTACGTGAAAGTCCTCAAATTATAGCCTTCTGGAAGTCGTCAGATTGTAACTTCCATCATTGGTGTTTGATGGGGGATCAACTATCTATTGTGATTTTTAGATAGCCTACACCTAATATGATCAGTAATTGAATTAAGCCAAAGATTTTTATCTGATTCATTTTTCGGTCATTTTCTGGGAAATAATTGGCGCGTTTAAGCAAACTATGTGTCACTAAGAAACATGATAAATTGTTTGGGAACCAAAGCGTGAGACCTAGCCCCAAGGCGATGTGATAGTATGATATCATAAATGTAGAATAAATAAAATAGTATCGACCACAATGGAACACCAAAAGATAACGAGTATAGTTAGTGTGCACTTGCCAAAATGACAAAAACTGAGCCAGGATTAATCATGATCTAGTGTCATTCTGAACTGATTTAAACAAGTTTAAGGGATTTTTTTTTGGCTTATAAAAATTGGGCTAACATTGACCTAGCTTTTTGTCAAACCAAAGAACACCTAAAACTAGGACAAAAATTTAGAGGTTTATCGAACACACCCTTAAATCTGGGACTTAGCGTCAAATGGAGAGATATTTTCTCCACAATATTAACACAACTTTCGGAAAACATGCAAGAAAAAAATAAAGGGAGGACATGAAATACAACTTACACCCTCGAAAAATGACACTAGAACTTGTAAGTAAAATTCGCAAAAAGATTGGAGAAATTGTATTGACGGCAGACCAAGTTTAGGGCTTGAAATTGCACTCATGACTCTTTGAAGAGCACGGAAATTATGGCAGGAGGAACAATTTAAAGCAAAAGTGTTCATATAACTGAGCTAGTTTCTTTAATTTCTTTATGAAAGGGGAAAAAAGAAAATGAGAACCAGTTCTCTACTTGTTTATACTTGCCGTAGGGGGAAAGCACCTCTCAGGAACACACGCTTGCTTGCCAAACTATCAATTTCACCAATTGGTATATGAAGTGAAGTAATAGATGGGAAATGTTTTTGTTCCTTAATAGGAATTAATTGAAAACAATATTTTACAAGTATCAATAAACAGGAGTTCGAAGGGGAAATACAATGATCTTTTTGCCTGAAGGAGGTTTACCATTTGAAAATGGTCTACTTGGATGAAACTGGTGATAATAAGCAGGCTGTTGCTTTGCTTGCTCCTAAAGAGAAATAAGTAAATAGGAAGGAATTCTTGATGCCTTATATACCAAAAAAATACCTACTACATGCGTGCAAACTTAAGTACATGTAGACTGCGAGGTAAGCAAATATCAAACAAGGGCAAAGGTTAGCTTAGCTTCATCTGAGACTTTCTCAAAAGATTCAAAAGTTGTAAAAAACAGACCATATAGCTGCTTGAAGAGCATGTAACTTTCTCGTACTTCGACATAATATACCCATTTATCTCAAAAAGAAGAAAAGAGGGCGAAAAAAAGGAAGTTTGTTAGACTACTAACGCAAATGAGGTCACACCAACAGTTCTAAGTGACACAAAATCAAATGGACACCAAGAGAACAAATGTTGGTACTTTCATAGCAACCTTCCCTCAGACTCAAAAAGTCCAGTTAATTGACAAGTTCTGTACTAACTTAAATGATGCACTAATATATTTCTTAGCTTCACTCAAATGTTGGTACTTTCACACAGCCGAGAACTAGAAAACAAGAAGATAGACTTGGAAAGGAGGGGGGGAAAGGATAACTTCCTCCATACTGATATTGATAATTTTTGAATCTGTAACATACAAGGAGAGACAGAAAAAGGGTAAAATTGAAAAAGAAACCGGACAGATGATAGATAATATTTCTGGAGGCATCATAAAATATATCACAAATTTATCATCTTCGCCACTTCTAACGATCCTATGGGCAGAAATGCTACACTGCTATATAAAATCAAGCAGAACAAAAGCAAGCAACCAAAGGAATGAAAGAGGTGGTGTAGAGCCTTACTACAGACGAAGCTTCTAGGTGTCAGTGGCCTTTGGAGTTGGTTGCTTGAAGGCAACGGTGGGAGCAATCCTGCAACTTCTTCTCTGGTGTTCAAGCACGAGCTCACCAGCAAACCAATCGAGCTTCTCCATGTTCGTCTGCTCTCCTATCCTCTTTCCCCCGAACATTACAGACTCCACATTCTTTTGCTTTAGCATCTCGTCTGCAGCTCCTAGTAGTACCTTCACATTCCCAGGGCTTGGATTGCAGTCTGCATCAGCCCCACACTGCTCCATGCTTGAGCCGTTTGCCTGTGAACAGACAAAGCATACTGCTTTTTTAGTGATGAATATGACTCGTCATCTCAAATCTAAAGGTTGAAGAAAGCTACACTCAGAATTAGCGAACATCTATATAACTTTTGAATAAAATGCAAGGATCATAGTGTTTCAATCAAGCTATAAAGCGCAAAGCTTTTTGATCCAGACGATGAATTATTCGTAATAAACATATCTCAACAAATTGCCACAAAAAAATATACCCCCAACTTAAAGGTTGAGTGACGGTGACAGTAACAAAGGAACTGTTTTTCTAGATCATTATGTCATGACCTACATAGAACACCATTATTCTTTTTTCTTTCAGAGTTGTCCTTGATCTCTAGCTCAGTTATATGAACACTATTTCTTTGTTTGGCATAGTCCTGAATCTCTAGTTTAGGTACATACTTTCTTCAAAGGACATAATCAGGGAAATGTTTCCCAAGTAGCTTCTTATTTCATCATTCATTAAATTAAGGGGAAAAAACCGATTAAGACTTTCCTCATCAACAAAATTAACATGGAGCTAGCAAAAGACTAAAAACGGTCGACAGTATGAGTAGAGAGAACGTACTAGCGATAAATCAACATGTAACTGGGGGCTGGTTACAGATGTTATTTTCCCCGATGCATGAGATGCGAATCCAATCGAACACGAAATATAAATTAAAACGGGTCACATATATAGTTCAATTAATTAGAATCAGCGTCCCAGATGTAGATGACCATATATACAGCATAAAATAGTTTGCCTCCATGGCTAAATCCAAACATGCATGTAGAAAAACCAACTAGAACGCATACAAATTTGACATGCATCAAGGTGCTAGGTTGCCAAATTTGCAAAGGAGTAGATATAGGCTCTGGCATGTAGAAACCATGGGAATTTAGAACTCCGGGCACTTGAGCCAACACGCAAGCCGCAGGAAAGAACAACGCGCAGCAACCGAACAGAACACAACACAACAAAACGCGGCGTCATAAAGAAGGGGCCAACCTACACTAGGGCATTAACTACAGGCTGTAGCAGCTAGCTACGGGGTATTACTATCTTACACTCTGTTGGTGTGATTGAATTGAATTGGGCACAGGGTAAAACCAAGCACCACCCACGGGGACGACACCCATCCCACGCGTTGGCCTATACGATCATGACACGTCATCATATAAATCATTTTCCCACCCTACAAAAATACAAAGAAATACATATATATATATCCTTTTGTTTTATGCTGTCAAGTTCTATAAACAAGGGGGGGAGAGAGGAAGAAAAGACAACTGCCAGTACCGACCCCCGAGACAAAAGAGCGCAAATTCCTCTCGTGTCATGAATGATTACCCTCCCTTATCCTCATCCTCAACGGCGCATGTTAGCACATATATCGAAGCATGCACGCGACCTATGGAAGCAAACCAAACGGGTCGGGTAAACATCGTTAGTTTTACCTGGATCCGAATGTAATTGGAGCTCCGACACTGCCCGAACGCCATAGCAACCGCATGGTCAACCAGGTCGGCGGCCCCATCGGACGCAATGCGTGCAACAGGTCGGGCCCACTCCTTGGTCCCCCACTTCCGGATCCTCTGATACCCCGTGGCACCCGGGTCCGCGAAGCCTGCTAAACCCGACCCGCACCCGAGAGAGAGCACCATGACGTCCTCCACTCCCCTCACGAACGGGAACTCCTGCTTGTTGTGCAGCACGTGCGTAATCGCGGCCGCCGCCGGGTTGCTCATCGCCAGGCCCCCGTCGACCCCAACGCAAGCCGTCTTCCCGTCGACGGACCGCATCTGCACCGGTTCGAACCGGCCCGGCTCGGCCCAAGTGGCCCTGCAGACCTCCCACAGCCTGAAGTCGAAGCTCTCGCTCTCAAGGGCGTCGGCACGCGAGAACACCAGCGGCGCAGACGTCAGCATGTCGTAGCAAGGGATGAGCAGAGGCTTCACCGTGTTCCTCAGGCTCAGGCTCTCTCCGAAAGTCTCCTTCATGGCCCTCTCCATCGACTCCGTCGGGCCTCGGCCTCCGCCGCTGAAGACGCAGCTGAAGAAGCCGGCGGCGGAAGGGGAGGGGGAGCCAGCCCTTCGGAAGAGGCGCTTGCCGTTGTCGGCGAGGAACTGCCACGTGTCGTCGGCGGTGAAGCTGGGGCGGGAGCCGTCGCGTGTGGAGAAGAGCATGGCGGCGAAGAGGCCCCCGACGCCGGTGCCGGCGACGATGTCGAAGTAGTCGGAGATGGTGGCGTTCGGGTCGGCCGACTTGGACTTGAGGGATCGCTCGAGGTAGGAGAGGGCCTTGCCGGGGAGGATGCCTCGCATGCCGACGCCGCCGCCGCCGTCGATGGAGAGGATGCAGACCTTCCCCCTCTGGGATTTGATGGAGTTAGCGGAAGAAAGATCGGCGGCGGCGGCGGCGGAGGTTGCGGGAGAGGGTTTGGGGTTGGGTAGCCAGAGCTTGTGGTCGTCGTAGCCGAAGAGGAACTTGCTCTCGAGGATGGAGAAGATTTCGTAGCTGAGCTTGTCCGTGTCGAGGGTTGCCGCATCACCAACTACATCGTCGTCGCCTTCCCTACTATTAATGTGCTGCCGACGGATATTCTTGCCCGTGGGGACCAGCATCACCTCCTCCTCTGCCGCTGATGCCGCCGCCGCCATCGTTAATCTGGATTTGAATTTTTTTTAAAAAAATTGGGGTGTGTTGTTTTTAATTACCTTTGTTTGAGGGTGTGGGCTAATTAAAAATGGCTAAGCGATCGAGGGACATAAATTAAGAATCTCCCTCCCTCCCTCTCTCTCTCTCTCACTGCTTGTGAAGTGCCGTAAGTTCCGTACTTATTTGATAAATAGGAATTAGAAAGAAGGAAGGAAACAGCAAGAATGAAGGCTTCCTGCACCTTTGTTTGCTTTTGCTTGTTTTTTCCTTTTCTTTTTTTTTTTCTTTCCTTTTCCCCCCCTTGTTTTGGTTGAGGGGGTGGTGATGGTGGAGAGAGGATTGGGGGTTTGTGACTTTTTTTCAAATGAGGATCGAGGAGAGTAGAAGGGAGGTGATCGATTGTGTTTGATATGAGGGAGGGGAGAGCTAGGGACAAGGGAGATCTTGGTGGCAGCCTTGTATATTGCTAATTTCTTGAGAGAGAGAGAGAGAAAGAGAGAGAGATGGGGAGATCGAGGAGGGAGGGCCACACAAAATGGCTCTCCGCTTGTTTTTGCTTATTTGGAGCGTAGGGTCGCTGCTGATGTTTTGCCTTTTCTTTTACTGAAGAACACAGAGCACGCTTAAAGAAAGAACGACAGAGAGAGAGAGAGAGAGAAGGAAAGGAGGAGACGGGGAGGGGGAGCAAAAGAAGACAGGGGCTGCTTCAGAGGATGTCTTCCCCTTCTCTCCTCTCCCCTCTCTCTCTCTCTCTATTATTATTATTATTATTAAATGCTTTGCTTTGTCGGATTTATTTATTTATTTCTCCCCGCCCCCCTCCCCTCCTTGCTTGCCACGCTTCTCTCGCTCGCTAGGTAACCAACCTCTACCCACAAAATTCTCCGGTAGAGAGCACAGAGCAATTGGGTGTAAAAATTAAAGGGGGTTATTAAACAACGGTTTGTCATTATCAATAAAAGCACGGTTAATAATAATGTGGGCCATAGAAAATTGCTAATAGCATGAGAGAGGAAGTAGGAAGCAGGAGTAGAAGAAGGGGTGGGTGCGCATCCCAATCCGACCGTTGGGAGGAGGAGGAAGGCCTTCGTGCGCGCGTACCTCGCCGAGATCGTCGCCCACCTCCTCCACCACAAAAACCTACCCCCCCCCCCCCCCCCCCCAAGTTCCCGTGTCCTTCTCTCCCTGGGGGGGGCCCACCCTGCTTCGTCTCCTGCAATCCTCTCTCTTTCTTTTCTGCCCCTCCTCCCTTTAGGGGGGTTAGTCACATTGAACTTTTTAAGTAGAACCGGGATAATTGCTAAAGTGAGATAATTTTTTAACACTGGGATAATTTAGTGGAACAATGATGGATAATTCTTGAAGTGGGATAATTTGATAGGATAATTTAGTGGGATAATGGTGGATAATTTTATAAAGTGTGATAATTTGGTAGGATAATTTGGTAGAGTAATGGTGGGTATAAATTATTATTGTTAATAATTGTATATTAAAATAAATATAAGATTGATAAGCAATTGATTAGTCTAGTAATAACTATAAAATATAATGTAATAAAACATCACTATTCATCTCAAATAATAAAATATTTTACAACTAAATAAAAATCTAAATCCCTAGAGTGACTCGACTTCCATCATCCCACATGGCCTCTGCCATAGAATTTCTCCAAGCTCCTGCAGCTGCTCGTTGAGTCTGTTGAGTCTGTTGAGTCTGTAACTCATCTTCTTCATCAGAGTCATCATCCGCATCAGGCGTATATTTGTTCTCATATACAAGTTAGTACTTGTAATCATGAAACAATAGTACGGCAAACTTTCATACAAAGAATACCTGAGTTCGTGGATAGCGCCGGAGAGGTTGATGAAGCCGAGACAATGAAGCGTTGTTCTTCAAAGTTGATGAAGCCGGAGGAGATGCAAAGCCGAGATACAAAGTTGGAGGAGATGTCACGCCCCGCTTCCCAAAATACCGAGGAATCGGGACGTGAACAAGCCCGCGACGTATTAGATTGAGAAGAAATATACACTATTATTTTTTTTTCTTTTCTTTTCTTCTCAACCTAATACGCTAAGCGTCTGGAAACAAAATAATATACGAAGTCACAGGTCCCCGATCACACATAGCAAGAGTATAATGAACAACTCGGAATGAAAAATATACATATCACAAATAGAATATCATCCAGGACACAGAGTTGGGTCAAACACGCCCTTATTACAAAACGGTCCAACTAAAATATAAAATACATAGTCCAATAGGAATAAAAGGAAAGTACTGCTAAAAATAACTAAATCCAACATCAGACTAAAGTAAGATTCTGTAGAAAAATATCTAGCACTCATCAACTACTACAGAAAGAAAAAGTCTAAGCTTTAGATTGTTCTTCTGATCCATCTAGAAGACCTCACTGCTGTAAATCATCTGGCTCCTGTACTATCCCGAACTGAAGCTGCTCATCTCCTAAATCTGACGTACACCAGAGAAAACAGGTGTACGTCAGCGTGTGCAACACACGGCAAGATCCCACAGAGAAAAATAGGAACGATCGAACGACCAAAGCAAAACAGTGATAATAATAATAAAAGAAGCATGCTACTGGAATACTAATAATCTAAATGCAATCTACCACTAGAATATAATAATCAGGAGTATCCAAGAAAATCAAGTAACAAGTCAATCATGCAGCCAACGATCAGAATAATCATCCAAGTAACACGGGTATACACTAGATGAAATTAATATTTAAGAATCTACAACTCGAGACGTAGTACGTCGAGCGAAATAATCCAAACAAGGAAACCCTCATGTATATACCATATGTCTCAAATTATAGATAATTAAATATTAATCCCGATCTATGTATAAAAGAAATACAACAGGCCTACATCTCACAAGAATCCATAATCACCTCAAATAACAATGTCATGTAACCAGCCATTCTATAACAGGTCACTGGTACAAATCTCACACAGAGTCAACGTTCATATCATCTTATAACTGATTGTTCGCACATCATCCAAGCAATAAATTCATGAACCAAAGTAGCGACACCGATCTACTTTGACTCAACAACTCAACCTCAGTGGCGACACCGATCCACTGGTACGAGCCTGGAAGATATATCAACGATCATATCCAATCACATGAACGAAGACCTTCCACCCCCCAACTCTTCTTGCTTTTCTAAGTCAACACAACACATGTCTCTAGGTCACGCAAGGCCACTATGGTCATGACTGCTAATGATTTTCAATCACATCAAGGCAATAGTAATGTAACAATTCATGTGCAATAATATCATGACATATCATGTAAAAATGATTTGTTATAGTATATATATATAGGTATATATGAAAATAGTAATATTATAATGCACTAGAAATGATGAAGAAGAAATCCTTCAGTCAAGTCCGACGATAGATAGATCGATGCAGAATAAAGAAACAACTACTAACTGTCGAAAAGACAGTATACACGCTAAACGAGGAAGCGATACAAACAAAGGAAATATAGGAAATAATCATGAGTATAATGACGACATAACGAGGAATCCTATGACATCAACAGGGAAGAAACTCAAGATCTAGTTCCATTGTAGATAGGTCGGCACAGGAAACGGGAAGCGACTTCGGATTCAATTTCGAATAATAGAATGAATGAAAGAGTCTAAACAAATCATTCTAGGTGTAGAGGGGCTCAAATTGGGGTTGTCAATAAATCAGGACGTTAATCCCCCCTCCCTATTTTAGTGAGAATGGCGAAATCGCCTACAAGAATAAGGTCGGTTCATTTCCACAAATTGGAGGAAATCAAGGCATATAGCCGACACAGGAATGAAACCATATATATAGGCACGAAGGCCATCCACCGCAATGATACACAGCCATAAATGAGTCAATGAATACAATACAAGGCCCTCAATAATATACAAGGCCGACAATTTATTATACGAGGCTACAACAATAATATGTTTCCCGGCAGCGAATTGCAAAGCAAACCTGTATGGAATTCTAGGCTAATACATTCAATCATAAGTATAAGGAAGCACGACAAAGATGTGATATCAGACAATAACACGAATCAAATGAGTAATCACATGAAATATAATTACGAGACTTAATATGACATGACTGTATAGGATAACTATGAATCGGACGTGCATGTATAGTATAATAAATTCTTTTAAAATATCTATTATTATAATTACTCAAAATAAACCATTTAATTTTTAAACTAACCTTTAAAAAATAATTAGCTTATTAATTCTAAATAATCTTTTACAAAATAATTTCCTTTAAGTTATTCCTAATCTTCTAAAATAATAAACTCATAAATTCAAAAATAAGATAAATTCTCATTATTTCAAAATATTCTATTTTCCCAAATAATTTCTTTTAAATTATATTTATTATTCTAAAATGATTTTTTTTTCCACAAGATAATTTCTAAAAATTATTATAATTATTCTAAAAATACTATTTATCACCTAATTACAATTTATTTAATATTATTCATCAAATCCACACAGATAATTAAATCATAAATTAACATAAACAGATAATTCCCAATATCATTCAACAAGTCCACGCAGATAATTATTAACAGTTCTAAAATTACTGAAAATTCATAATAAATAGGACAATGTAGATCAGAGCAAGCGGGATCTTGCCTGCGAGACCGTGGGGTCTGATGACGAGCGACGGCGCCGTACAGCGGGTGAGGCGGGCGAATCTGGACGGCGTCGGGCTGAGGGGAGGGGACGACAGGGAGGTGGTTCAGGGGACAGCGAGGGAGGAGCTCAGGTGCGACGTTGGCGAACGGAGGAGTGCTGTCGGGGCTCGACGATCGGAGCTGGAGACGTGGCTGTTGGAGGTGGTCGTCGGCGACGAGGGGGCAAAGGAGGCAGGTCGGCAGCGGCTGCTGGGGAGATGCGGTCGCCGGAGTTGTGGGGGAGCTCGGGTGGCTGAGTCGAAGGATCTGGTGGAGGGGATTTGGGTGAGTGCTTTGTCGACAGTCAGGCGGGGGAGGAAGAAGGTGGAGGTCGCGAGCTCAGGTGAATGGGGACTGGTTGGGGCTGAGCTCGGAGATCGGAGAGGCGGACTGGAGGGGATCGACGGCAGCTTAGGGCGGCGGCGAACTCAGGGGAGCAGCGATGATTGGGGCGGAGGTCGACGTCGACGAGCTAGAAGCGGCGCTGGCGAGTCTGAGCTCAGGGGCGGCGGCCATGGAGGGCTGGAGCTCGTTGGAGGGGGTGTTGGCGGCTGAGGGGGCGGAGATGGAGGAGGGTTTCAGAGGGGAGGCGGCGGTGTAGGGGCGGCGGCTCGGAGGAGAGGAGCGGTGGCGGGAATGGTGGCTGAGGTGGACGTGGCTGTGCGGTCTCGTGGAGGGGGCGGCGGTGGTCTGAGTTCGAGAGGGGGAGGTTGATGGTGGTGATGATGGGGAGGGATGAAGTGAATGGGAGTGAGAGAGAGAGATGAGATTGAAGAGAGAGAATGAGAGAGAGAGAGAGTGAGCTGATGAGAGTCACATGGTGGGATTAAGAGGAGAGAGAGAGAGGAATCTCAGGGGGAAGCACGAGGTGATGGGAGTACACTGTGGGAGAGAGAAAAATATAGATTGAGAGAGATTGGAGAGAGAGTAAAAACGGCAGAAGAATTTAATGAGGGAGAGAGTGCGGGATAGGGTGGTTGGGAGGACGTGGGTTGAGAGCTGGGGGAAAACACGAGGCGGAGGGATTTGCGTGAATTGGGGAGAGGTATACAGGGTGAACACCGGTGAGAGGAAAAACACAGGGAAAAATACCCCTTTAAATAATTTAAAAATATCATAAAATTTATTTAAAATAAATATTAAAATTTATGGTCAAAATAATAATAACAATAACAAATAATTAACTATTAATTTAAAAATTTCACCAAAACAATTAAATTTATAATTAGTAAAAATATTAAAATATTATAATACTGTATTTTTAAATTAGGAAAACATACAAATACTCTTTTAGAAAAATAATATTTAATATTTAAATACCAAAAAATTTATTCAAATCAAAATCAAAAATCACGGTCCTTACAGGAGATGAAGTGCTGTTCTCCGAAAAGAGGCGGAACAAAAGGGAGGCGGAAGCGCTGTTCTAGGTATTTCACTTTTTTCCCAATTGTTTTCTTTTCAATCTGTAGGATAATTTGAGAGAGGAGAACTTATGGTTATATATATAGGTAGTATAATTAGTGGGATAATTATGATTAATTATCCCAATTCTAATTCTAGTAGAATTCTACTTGACTAACGCACCAAAAAAATAATACAGTTCTAGTTCTATAAAAGTTCTACTTGACTAACACTATAAAAAAATATCCCATTTTCTAATTCTATGTGACTAACACCTTAAAAATTTATCCCACACATTATTCCAATTCCAATTTTAAGTTCTATGTGACTAACCCCCCTTAATAATTATAATTAATTAATTAATTAAACGCTACTAGCGCTCGCAAAACATTAAATCAGTATGACCCACCTTGCTTCGTCTTATCATGCCGTTTGCTTTTCTACCCCTTCCTAAACTTAGGGCCCGTTTGGTTTAATAGAGGGTAGGAATAGGATTAGGAATCCTATTTTATTTATGGATTCCAACCTAATTCATAAAATTTTTATAGATAAGTTATAGTTTTATGGAATCCTATTTTTTTAGCATTCTATGTTTGTTTCACCTTGAGGATTAGGAATCTAACTTTTATAGAATTGGTCCGATTCCTAATACCATGTTTGCTTCAAAAAGTCTCTTTTTTGGGAATAG
>BQKN01060332.1:16400-28206 GCA_022839385.1 Asparagus kiusianus
ACAAACCAACCAGCAGCAGCAGCATGAGCTGCAGAAAGCTCAAAACAGGCACAAACCAACAAGCAGCAGCAGCATGAGCTGCACAAAGCTCAAAACAGGCACAAACCAACCAGCAGCAGCAGCATGAGCTGCAAAAGGCAACAAACCAGCAACAAACCAATCAGCAGCAGCAGCTCATGCTGCAGAAAGCTCAAAACAGGCACATAGCAACCAGCAACAGCAGCATGAGCTGCAAAAGGCAACAAACCAGCAACAAACCAACCAGCAGCAGCAGCTCATGCTGCAGAAAGCTCAAAACAGGCACATAGCAACCAGCAGCAGCAGCATGAGCTGCAAAAGGCAACAAACCAATGCAATAGCAGCAGCTCATGCTGCAAAAAGCTCAAAACAGGCACATAACAACCAGCAGCAGCAGCATGAGCTGCAAAAGGCAACAAACCAGCAACAAACCAACCAGCAGCAGCAGCTCATGCTGCAGAAAGCTGAAAACATGCACAAACCAACCAGCAGCAGCAGCATGAGCTGCAAAAGGCAACAAACCAGCAACAAACCAACCAGCAGCAGCAGCATGAGCTGCACAAAGCTCAAATCAAAAGGCACAAACCAACCAGCAGCAACAGCATGAGCTGCACAAACCAACCAGCAGCAGCAGCAGCATGAGCTGCTTAAAATAGGCACAAACCAACCAGCAGCAGCATGAGCTGCACAAATGCTCAAATCAAAATATACCTGCAACAAAGATTGCAAATATACCAATTCATCAATCCCACAACGACATAGATGTTCTTCATAATGAAAATACATATTGCAACATTAATACGTATTAGCACACATCCTCTTCAATTCTTCCTCATCTTCCATATCCATCTACAACCGTTTTAAAATTATTATACAGTTCCAGCTTAAGATGGCTACTTATTTCTTGTCAAAATTAAGTAGATAATTGATACAAATATTTATTTCTTTTAAAGCAAGAAAGCTAATTGAAATGAAAATTATTTTAACTAATGTTGCATTCCCTCTCACACAATTATCAACAAGCAAGATAGACCCAAAACAAACAAACAATATGGTTAGATTACTAATAATTTACACACACAAAAAAAAAGGAAATAAAAGAAAAAAAATCAGCAATTTCAGTTATTAAAAGACTGATTTGAAACATATTATGAAATTAATCTCTACACAGATACCCGCATGAAATTAATCAACCTAACAACCTAATTCTTGCACATTTACAAAAAATCCACTACACAGATACCCGCATGAATTGTTTTACTGTAATATTATGAAATTAATCTCTTAAATCATTGAAATTGCTATCAGCCTCTATTTCTCATATGCTTCAAAATTAAAATTAATTCCTCAAATCACTGGAGAAATAAGTCAAAGTAAGAGGGCAAAATTTTTATACCTAGCTGCAGAGGGGGGGAAATGCCGACGTCCAAGCAAAAAAACCCACCGAAGTCAAAGAAAACACCGTAGCCAACAATCACACTCCAACCAGAACAAGATCGAGAAGGGATCACCAAGAATCGAAGGCAAGAAACCCACCAACAAGCTCGTGGAAAACAAAGCTAGGGTTTCGAGTTACAGCCCCGACCCTAAGTTGAAGAAGACGAAGCGCGGGAGAAGAGGCGCGAAGAAGAGGGCGATGAGGCGGGAGCAGAACAGCGATTCCAGATCTAGGGATCGAATTCGTGAGGATGAGGAATCGGAATCGACGACATAGCTCCCTGTCAGAAATCTCGCCCAAATCCGCCCCCAAAGCTCGGATTTGGGTTTCTATAAAAAACCATCACTGTAGCTACTTTATGGAAATTATAATCCCAAAATTTTTGCTGAGCCAAACTCCAGAATAGGATTCCCAAAGAATCCAAAAATTACCAAATTGCCATTGTCAGACCCCAAATACTAATCCTATTCTATAAACTTGTGAAACAAACAGCCCCTTATTTTATTTATTATTTGCTGCGATCAGAATGTCGCATGCCCAGTTCACAATTAATTTTAAAAATACAACATAAAACATACCCTCAAAATTCGACCGAAATAGAGGGAATATCTAATAAGAGGCTGCAAAGTGTGGAACTAGTGTTGAACTTGGTTTTTAACGAAAGGATCCTACACGATTTGTTGGTGGGAATACAAAAATAGTGTAGAATTGTTGGTGGGAATACAGAAATAGTGTAGAACTTACTTGGTACATTTATCATTTTCCTCCGAGGAAGAGGTATGATCGATGGTATTTTTATTTTGGCCAGGTATTATTATGTCAACAATTCACCTAAGTGCTAATCATCCTGTCAGAATTGGCACCCCATATCATCACTAATCATCATATCAGTTCATCCCAACCAGGAACGACTTGGGTAGTATGGGCATGCACTCATCCCCTCCCGAGTAAGGCTGAGTCGAGACAAGCTCTCGCTCGACCTCCTCATTTGGCTTGACCCCGCTAACATATCTTAAGGTCGGGTCGACAACTTGTGAGGTCGATAAAAAAGACGGTACTTGTCGTCCCGTTTGTAGAGCCAAATCGTGAGGTGGTTTTATCCTCAAAATCTTTACCAACAACTGGCCATCATCATCACATCTCACGCCACGATTCTCCATGACTCATCACCTTTCATTAGCACCATGTGTTATGGTGTTCACTCACCCGAAAATACGAGTATTTGCAAAATGATACAATAAGAGTCCTGACAATATGACATTAACCAACTTAAGTGGCCCAAGCCCAACAAAGGCCTTGAACCCCGCTTACTCATCAAGTCGATATTCTTTCATGCCGATCCGAAAGGCAGGATCAGTTGACCCTATCGTCGAGGACGACCCACCTAGGGCACTCGACCACTCACTTGGCAACTCATGAAGACGACTTAATGGCCATTCCCTACTGTCGACTAGGTTGAGGACTCGATGTAGGCTATCTAAAAATTACTACAGATAGCTAATCCCATCAAACACCGAGGGTGTACGTGTAAAATTTGATTTCCCGAGAATGGAGACTTTGTTTGTATTGATAAGAATAGCTTATTACAAACTAATGAATCAAAATTACAACGGAAGCTGAGGGAATAGCCTCCTTGTTTAACGTGGGGTCTTTGGCAGCGACAGGATGCCTCCCTCGGTGCTCATGCCGAGTTTGTTTCCCTTGGACGATCTGGTCGAAGTTGCGGGCAAGCTTCAGTACGCAGTAGAAGCTTGATTGGGTGAGTTCGATCAATAGAGGCCAAACAAGTGCTTGAAGCTTCAGTACACAGTAGAAGTTTGATTAGATGAGTTCGATCAACAGAGGTCAAACAAGTGCTTGTGCTTGTAGGCCGAAGATACTGAGAATTTGGTCTTCTTGAATGACAAGAAGTCTGATCTTCAAAGATCAAGACTCCGCCAACGGTGTGCCTGGAACAAGGTTGATCTCGAGTCCAAGATGGTCTTGAGTTCTCTGTAATTCGTCCTCAAAGAGGTCGGGTCCTCCGACCCTTTCTCTATGGCTGCTCATGGCCTTTTATAGAGAAGAAGGAGAGTGTAATCACTCCCTTAAATCATGGGAAGTGACCATTCCCATACTAAGTATGCTCATGAGGAGAATCATGACCAAATCCCTTAAATCGTGGAAAATGACTATTCCCGTGCTAGGTACGGTCATGAGGATAACCAATCCCTTAATTCAAGGGATTTGACTGCTCTCATGCTTCAAGTGAGCGGCTGACAGACAGGCGAGCTGGCAAGGCTATGCAAGTAAGCTTGGCCTTCAGGCGAGGCTGTGCAGGCAAGGCTGGATCATGCTGGCGAGCTTCAAGCTGTCAAGCGAGCTTGCCTTCAGGTGAGCCTAGATCATGCATGCGAGCTTCAAGCTGTCAGGCAAGCTCTGTAGGCTAGGCTGTGCAGGCGAACTTGCCTTCGGGCAAGTCTGGATAATAATGCGAGCTTCAAGCTGTCAGGCGAGCTCTGCAGACGAGGCTGTGTAGACAAGCTTATCCAGGCGAGGCTGGATCACGCAGGCGAGCTTCAAGCATTAGGAGAGCCCAATGGGATTGTCAGGTGAGCTCCCAGCTATCGGGCGAGCTTGTCTTGTGCAGGCGAGCTTCAAACATGCAGGCGAGCTTGGGACATGCAGGCGAGCTTCAAGCGTGTAGGCGAGTTTGGGTCATGCAGGCAAGCTCCCAACTGTCGGGCAAGCTTGCCTTGTGCAGGCGAGCTTCAAATATGCAGGTGAGTTTGGTAGGCGAAGTTGTGCAGGCGAGCCAGCCTCATTCAGACGAGCTTAAAGCTTGAAGCTTTCAGGCGAGCTAAAATAAGACGCCCCAGGGTTCACACAAGGCTGCAGTCCCAGGTGAAACCCGGATTATCAAACCTACCAAACACCAACCATCATGCTATGATAAGTTTCACCATCACAATCACTATCTCTCTAGTGGAAACAATAAATAGGTGAAGGTACAGACAGATAAAAATAGAAATAGGACAACACCGAATGTACACAGAAGAAGCATATGAAAAATTAATAATGAGTCCAACTGGAATAAAATAGACATATCTCTGAGTCTGAACTGAATCTCAAATACAATGACTCACATAAACAAAGTCTCACAATAGCTCTCAACTCTATGAAATAAAATACCAATCTAGATTCTGAAAAATAATCAACTACATGTGGAGTTCTACAATAACTACAAAACATGATAAGTAACTAAATGGACAACTAAGAAGTCCCATCAACCTGCGACTCTCCGTGCGCCAGACTCGCTGCCTGAAAGAGGGGAAAACAACGAGCGTCAAAGCGCTAGCGAGATCATCACTACCTCTCCCTAGGGGAAGGGGTATGAGTATATAAGAAAATAGAGTCAGTACATACATATATCAAATCATTCATATAACTCTCTATGAATGAAAAACAAATAATCAATGATAAATACTTCAGTCTCTAACATAAAGAATAATCATCTCATCTCGAATTACGTTTGAGTGGCCTGCTCTAATATAAGAGGATACCAACTAAGCTAAAACAAATATATCTGCCGTCCATAACGGGTGTATCAAATTCTCAAAGGAAATACCCTACTCGCGGGCAATCTATCTGGGAAGTAAAACTTACAACTGATCAATTATCTATGTGTGCATCATCTTGTACTATAGCGATACTTTTGTAATGCTCGTTACTCAATCGCTCTGCGGTAATATGGTTTATTATTTTCCTATTCCGGATACATATAATAATGATACTGTTGTAATACTCTTACTTAATAGTTCTGCGGCAATAAGGTTTATTATTTTCCTATTCCGGATACATGTAATAACGATACTGTTGTAATACTCTTACTCAATCGTTCTGCGGCAAATATGTTTCATCTTCCTATTTTCGGATACGTATAGAACATCATTATTCATATGTGTTTATCAATTTAACTCGTGTCAAAAGTGTGTCAATCTAACACAATATAGCATACATGCACAAATCTTGGTGTGCGTGTCCACATCTGAAGTTCACCATCATCCCAGGTATTAAACAACTCTTAATCATTATAATATAATAGTACAAGATTGAGAAAATCTCTTAAAAATAACAAACAAGAGCGAAACTCAAGAAAATTTTACGTAATATATCAATTTATTTTAAATCAGCACATATGCAGTTTTCTGCAGAATATATCATTAGTAAATTGAGAATATCTTTCTCTGGACAAACTCTTTTTAAGAATACTTTTTCGTTTTGGAAAATAGACTCACATATCTATCATTTGACACTAATTTGGTTCAGTTTGGAGTTCATATGATATTTCTAATTTCCAGTTAAAAATTTTATATGTGCAGCAGATTTTTTGCAGAATATATCATCAGTAAATTGAGCATATCTTTCTCTAGGAAAACTATCTTTAGGTATGATTTTCTGTTTTGAAATCTAGATTCACATATCTTTCAATTGGCATTAGTTTGGTTCAATTTGAATTTCATTTGTTATTTCAAATTTCTAGTTCAATAGTATATATGTGCAACAGATTTTCAGCAGAACATAACAAGAAATATTATTTGCTCAAGAAATCATATGTAAACCTTTAATCATGCACGAAACTTTAAAACGAAGAATAAGATATCTAAATTCATATAAACAATGTTTTAAATTATTTTCAGATCTTAAAATACTTCTGTAAATTCGTGCTTAATCTCTTTAACATGAAAAGACCTAGTCTTTATACATATATACAAAAGATCCAATTTTTATACACAAATTAATTGATTAGGCTCTATAAAACTCATTAAAAACTCTTTAAAAATATTTTAAGAACTAGGAGGGGGATTAGTAGAGATGTTACTCGCCTGGGGTTGTAGGAAAACTTGTTAGAAGCAACGTCGAAGGAGATCTCCACTCCAAAAGCCAAAAATCAACAAAAACCCAACTTGAAAGCCTCCAATCTTCTCCAAGAATTTCAAAATAGAGTTTATGGGGGTTTGGTGGCTGTTAGGGTTTTTGGATATCATAAAAGAAAGGAATTTTCATGAAAAATACAGGTATTTATAGAGGCAAACCCGAAACAAACATGTTTGACCCGAACCAGGAAACCTAGTCTGACTAGGAAAATAACCTTCTGTATTTTGGCTGTAATTTTCTCATCCGATCTCGGAATGAGGTGATCTAAGACTTGTCGGAAAGATGTTGAAGAGACCTATAACTTTGTTCTTTTACACTTTTCCAAATTCTAACTGCATCGGTGTGCAAAACATAAAAACTCATAACTAGTCATTATTCCCAGATTTTCACTCTTTTGGTCTTTGTGCATGTTTTGTGCATTTGCACTCATATTTACACAAACATACATTGAATTGATCTCAAATCAATTCTTATCATATCCAAACATCAAAATATATTATTTTTCACTATATAACATATTTATCATTATTTATCATAAAATATTCAAATTTACGGGGTTTTACATAAACTCCTTTACAGGCGGGGTTGCTCTTTAGGCGAGCTCCAGAACATGCTACAAAGAACATATCGTAACTTTTAAACTGTAACTCGTAATTGGACGAATTATATATGAAAATCGCCTATCTCGACGAGACAGGGCCAACCAAACCTCCAAAGGGGGTTTGTCGCCTCTGTTTCGTCAAAATCCTCACGGTTTGAGAGATACTAATGTTTTCCTCTTTTTTGCTCTTTCGGGTGAGGTTTTAGCAGTCTTGTTCTGAACTTCTATGATAGGGAATAAAGGCAATTTTTATTACATACAGAACCGCCTCTAAAGTTTTTAGGATTCAGATCGTATGGGGTCTGGAGATATGAAGACCTGCAAAATGGTAATCGTGCAGATGGAGCAAGGCGCCTTCCAATCGAACTTGGCGAGATTGAATTATTCAGTCGCTGCTAACGATCACCAATTAGGATTTTTAGCAAACCCTCAGCTATCAACGGACTTGATTTGTCTTTACCAACTGTCGTTTGAGTTGGACTAGCCATGCTCTTGCCCTTAACATGGTAAGTTGTCGAGGAGTTTCTCTTAGGCTCAATGCTAAGATTTATCCTCCATCCTTAGTCATTTGAGGTGTTTAGATTAAGAGCGTAGGGAACAGTTTAACCTCGTGTACCAGTTGGAGGGTAGACGCAGTTTAGCCTCGTACACCAGTTAGAGAATAGGAAGCAGTTTCACCTCATACACCGGTTGAAGGAAAGGAGCAGCAGTTTATACTCGTATACTTGTCGGAGTAAAGGGGCAGTTTCACCTCGTGCACCGGTTGGAGGAAATGAGCAATCTAGCCTCGTGAATCGGTTGGAGGTTGTCGGGTTATCCTTAAGAATATTTTTCAGGAACTTCACGTTAAAGGTAAGGAACAGTTTAGCCTCGTATACCAGTTGGAGGTTGTCGGGTTATCCTTAAGAATATTCTTTAGGAACTTCCCGTTAAAGGTAAGGAACAGTTTAGCCTCGTATACCAGTTGGGGGTTGGCATGTTATTCTTAAGAATATTATGGGTAATATCCTCTAGGAACTTCCTGTTAAAGGTAGGAAACAGTTTATACTCGTATACCCGTTGGAGTCTAGGAGAAGCTTGTCTTCTCTTGGGGCAAAGATGAACCCTGATTTGTCTTCTATTGGGATAAAGACGAACCCTAGTTTGTCTTCTCTTGGGGAAAAGACGAACCCTGATTTGTCTTCTCTTAGGACAAAGACGAACCCGAAATAACGGCACATCGCATGATAGGTCACTATTTGGAAAAATACACATCGCTTGGTAGGCCATTATTAACCAACAACGTCTTTTGTGGGAAGGACGGTGCTGAGGGAATCAAGTCGTTCAGAGACGTATGAGTGTGACGATTGATTGCTATAGGAGTCATCGCATGGTAGGCTACTACCCATCGATTGTTCTAAGGATATTAGGACACTCAGAAAGAATTAGGTTGTTCAGGGACGTATGAGTGTGACGAATGATTGGACAATGTTATTTGCGAAAACGATGGTGTCGGCTATCTGAGGTAATCGTTAACATGATAGGAATTACTGTGATTGGAGCGATTTTGTGGACCTACCGTTCCATTGAAAAGAGTCGGTAAGTAGATTTAGATCAGAGGAGGTTGTTAACGTGACATGATTGTCACGATCAGAGCGACTTTGACGACTTACCATCTTATTGAATAGGATTGGTAAGTTAATTTTATCAGAGGTATAGTGTTAACATGACAGTGAGAGTGGTCCCATCGTCCTATTGGAGAGAATCGATGGGAAAAACTTAGAGGAGACTATCAGAGGTAATAGTTAACTTGATAGTTTTACATGATCCATCATCCAGTTGAATGAGACTGATGGAGAAATGACTATCAGAGGTGACCGTTAACTTGATAGTTTTGGGGACCCGCCATCCTATTAGAAAGGTTGACGAGGGAACTTGGTTTTGCTCCTAACTGTAGGAAGGTTTGATCAGGTGGAATGTGGAAGTAGCATTTTATCCTCATGCTCCAGTGGGAGGGTTTTAATCATTTTGGACATGATAAAACAACCATAGCGGGAGGTTGGCAAGCCGTTTATTGACCCAGGAATGAGTATAACGATGTTGATTGGAATAGTGACACATACGTAGCTCTTCTTTAGTCTTGGCAATATCATCACAACATTCTTTGATCTAGTTCTCAACACGTGCAACCAATTGATCCTTCAGTATATCATTGTTCCTTAGATTCAATATTTATTCTCTTAATAGAGGTACCAATTGAGATGACATATTACACAATTGACCATCAACCCATTCCCAAACATGACATCCACCATTCTAGAACCATTTTTTAAAAAAACATACCATCAGTCTCAACAAATCAAACAAACTTTAAAACTTTTCTGCATTGAAAAATTTACCTTGTAGTTTCGGCATCTGTAGAACCTCCTCCCGAGGTTTACATATGTCATTGATGTATAATAATCACATTCGGCTCCATAAGAACAAATTTTTGACCCGTTCCTCTTTGCTACTTCATTCCATTCTGAATACAACTCATATTGTTGAATCTGAAACCAATTTGGTAGTTTACTCTAGATCTATTCCTGTTTGACCATCTAGATCTGTTCCTGCTTGAACCTGAACTTGAGCTTGACGAGACCATGTTGTGACTGCCACTAATTTGAAGATCCGAGTAAAAGGTGAGAAGGCAGGATCTGAAACCCTAACTTCAAGTTCATCCCCAAATTTGATCGCGAGTGGGGAATGAGGAAGAGGAGAATTTCAACGACTTTATATATCCACGTCATTACTAAACTGCCGACTCAGCATCCACGTCAATAATTAAAATGCCACGTGAGCCACTCGAGTTTGAGTTTTGGCTGCCGGCAAACAAGATGTGCCTTATTGACAAAAAGGACGAGTTTTAATGCCTTGTTGTCATCGGAGTTTTTTAAATACCAACTTGGCAAAAACGTTTGTATAAATATACCAATTTGATATTTTAGCCTTTTTTCTGAGAACAAAAGATGGTTCAACTGCGTACACCATGGCTAATAACCTTTGCTAGTTAAACGAAAAATAATATGCCTTTTGTACGCCTTTATTCTAATATACCTTTTTCTCACTAAAAAACACCTTTAAAATAGATTTGTTCTACATAAATCATCTTTAATTTTTAATTTATATGTGAACCACCTTTAAACGGTTTTTTTTCTACAATCAACCACTCAAAGTCACTTTAAGTCAAGTTTTTTAGATATTGCTATAATAATTAGCCCTTAACGAGGGTGTGCTAGTGTCATTTATTGGAAAAAGTTTAACTGAATGTGGGATCAGGTGGTTGAATGCCACAGAAACCCCTTTGAAAGTGGCTTATGTATACATTAAAAAACATAGGTTGTTTCTACATAATGATCCTGTTTAAAAGATAATTTCTACGGGGAACAAAAACTCTTTAGTATATGTTACATCCTACAAAAACTTGAGTGTTTATCCTCTCTCTAAAGTCAACACGTGTCTCATATTAGCTAATCCCCAGTTCGCTTCCCCCTCGCCAAGACAATGCAAGCAACATGTGCACAATTTTTTTAAAGAAGGGTCGAGTTAAAGAGGAATTCTCACTCAAACTCTCCATTTAGGCCAACATTACTCGTTTTACTTTTCAAAGCCGAGTCGACAAGTCGTAAGATCAACTAAAATGACGGTACTTATTGGCTCACTCGCAGAGATCAGGACGAGAGGCGTCCTCACTCGGCCTACCATTCAAGTCAACCCCACTTCCCTTTAGCACTCAACACTTCCAAGCCGACAACTTTCGAGTCCAACTAAAAAGACAATATTTATCGACCTCTAGTGAGACGAGTCAGAAGGCGGTGTGTTCTTGGTCCCCCCACTGACAGACAATTGTCATCACATTAAATGAATGATATATCAGAGTCATCATTCTCCTGCCCCGAAAGTCTTTAAGGCTCATCGGACCTCGTTAGCACCACACACACCCTGTCACCCTCATATTAAACGTCTGGATGACTCATCCCCCTCTGCAGCTGACACCTGATGACGATTGAGCCGCTAGCTCAAATCGCCTGAAGTTACCTAACTGCCCCTCAGATCTGCTATAAAAGAAAATTGTTGTCTGTTGCCTAGGGTAAGCGATCCTCATGCTAAAAAGTTGAATGCTTGACTCTTTTTCTTCTCCACTCGAGCTTTCTATTGAGTTGATCGTTGAAGGAAATGTCGGAGATCCCAACCCCGACCTCATATGTATTCTTCATGTGCAGGACAAGAGTCTCAGCTTAAGAACCAACCGTTTGAAGAAGATTGAAGACTCTAGCACCCTTAATAATCCGCAAACAAACCCTCGTTAGATAATTGACATCAACAATATAACACGTACATGTTGCATAATTTGCTTTTTCCATACATCATTCTCAAGATTTTTATAAAATGTAAATACAAACACAACTGCATACATCAAATTATTTTTCTAGTGAAGATTTGAATGGAAAGGTCCATCCCTCTGACACATTTACACTAATTTTTTTTAACGCGTTGGTACCCGTAATCCAAATTAATTGTTTTACTGCAAGTTTGATGGAACTGGGGTTGGTTAAATATTCCTAACTGGAGATGTATTGGACTGAAGACCGACTTATTTTTGTAGTTTCCCTTCTACGCGCGCTTCTTTGTGGAAATGGACGGTGTACGGAATTTTTTATTTTTTTTACTCTTTCACCTCAAAAAAAGAGTGCCACTCTTTTTGAGCTTTGCTACAGAGACTCAAAATATGGGACCAATAGAGGGGACAAGTGAGGTGTCTCCCTCCTATTGGATAATGAGTTGGCCATCATTAATGATGGCCAACTCATTAT
>BQKN01060333.1:0-18634 GCA_022839385.1 Asparagus kiusianus
TATATATATATATATATATATAAACCTGAAATAAATCACTTTGACCCAAACCAGGAAACTTAGTTTGACTAGGAAAAATAACCTTTGGCATTTTGGCTGTAACTTTCGCATCCGACCTCAGAATAAGGTAATTTAAGATTTGTTGGAAGTCTGTTGAAGAGACCTACCACTTTGGTCTTTTGAGTTTTTCCAGATTAAAACTACATCGGTGTGTAAAATATATAAACTCTTAACTGGTCTTTTTTCCATATTTCTCTTCATGCATGTTTTGTGCATTTGTACTCATATATTCACAAATATATATTGAATTAATCTCAAATCAATTCCTATCATACTCAAACATCAAAATATATTATATTTTTACTATATAACATATTTATTATTATTTTTCACATAATATTCAATTTTTTGTGGTTTTATAATGAATTCGCCCGAGTTATTTTCTAAGTCAAGCATGCGGGAGAATCTCCAGGAGCATATAAAACTTGGGCAACACCGGATATTGGAAAATTTTTAATAAACAACTCAATTGAGATTTGGTTTTCCGCAAGTTGTATCATGTCACTCATTTCTTGATCATTGTTGATCTCTACAACAATTTTTTTTCATTTATCAAACAATCACAGAAGGCCTTAGTTGTATACCCATGATTAATTCTAGTAACTTTGTATATTTGCTCCATCATTCCATTGAAATTGCAATTTCTAATTAACATGAACAATTTTCTAGATCCTCCCTTGTACATAGGTATATTATTCATTCCAATGCTCAGTTCACCATTGAAAAAGTAGATAACTAGTATTCCATTCACCATTGGAACTGAAATATTAATATCATCATATGCAAATTATCTATATTATTCATTTATATATCTTATTTCTTGTTAAACCGTAGTTGAAAGACCCTCTATATCAAATTATCAAATTTTAACCAAATCCTAATATTATGAAAATTGAAAAAAAATATTTTAAATATAGAGTTATTTTCAATCTATAATTTTATCTAAAAAATAAAGAGAATAAAAAATAGAAAATTATACCTTGATGAAGTGTTGAAATTCGTCGGCGTCGATGAGGTTAGACGAAGTTGGAATTCAACAATGCTGGAGTGAACTTTTGAAAAGATCACACTTTGAATTTGGAGAGAATAAGAGAGAGAAAATTGAGGGAGAAAGAGGTGGTTTGGGAGAGAATCAATGTAATGGAGGAGAGAGACTGAGGGAGAGAGATCGGGAGAGAGAGATTAGGAGAGAGTTGATCTAAATCGGGTTTTTTAGGGAGAGAGATCGGGAGAGAGAGAGAGAGAGTTGTGAGAATGTTTGTGGGAAAAATTACAAGAAAATTGAGAAATCAATTTGTATTAATCTTCCTAACTGACTTAGGAAAAGAATGAATACAGTCTCTCAAAGTAATCTCTCTCTAATAGACTTAAAAAAATTATAATTTTATTATCGGTTTCCTGATTTATAAAAGAGACAAGAATCGGCGAAGATCCTTTCCTTTGTTTAATACTAGGTTTTCTTGGTGGCAATGGAAGTTTGATTCTTGTATCCCGTTGACGATCCGAACGCTTCACTTCATGGAACTTTGTCTTTGCCTCTTGACTTAACGTCTTAGAAGAACTTATAACGCAAGTTTAGAACTCTAGATGAGTTTAGAACACTATAAGAGAGTTGATTTTAGAAAGGAATTTCGATCCTTTCAGCCGAAATAAGCCAATGGATTTTCTCTCTTCAATGCAATAGCCGGTCTCAAAGATAGCTAACCCAAATGATCCCAAAAAAAGGATCCAACCAAAAGCCAACCCTTCTTCAGCTGTAAAACTAGCTATTTATAAGGTTTAAAGGGTGTAACTGACCCCTTAATTCGCTCCATAGTGAGGGCTTAATCACCCTATTAAGTGGGTAACCGTTCAAGTAAATTGAAATGGTCAAACGCGACGTCCGCGTTCTAGTTTCAATACGCGGGGGTGGACCCTCGCGTTTGGCTTTTGAAATGCGGGAGTGAGCCCAGCGTTTGGAGTTTGGAACACGAGAGTGAGCCGCGCGTTTGGAGTTTGGATTGTGGGGGTGACCCTCGTCTTTTGGAGTTGGAACGCGGGGGTGACCCCGGAGTTGGAATGTTGGGGGACCCCACGTTTTGGAATTGCAACGCAGGGGTGGACCCTCACATTTTAGAGTTGTAATGCGGGGATGGACCCTCGCATTTTGCTTTGAAGAGATCGTTAATTGTAATCTCTTTTTCAAGTTATGCAAATATCGTTATTTTGTAATATTTGTATTTGGCTTTTTAAAATATGAGAGTCGTCAAATTGTAACTCTCATTTGTTGGCGTGAAAGTCATCAAATTCTAACTTTTATCATCAGCGCTTTGTGAGGATCAACTATCTACAGTAATATTTTGACAGCATACAGAACCCCTTCCAATGTTTTTGAAAGTTCGCGGTTGACTGGAACGAATTTTTAAAATACTTTGGATATCTTCTTTGTTTGATTTTGAGAAAGTATTGTTCCTCATTTCTTTAATCGTTGAGCAATTTGATATGCAAGATCCGCGTTTTATCTTCAAAGATGCGAAGGTTGAATTTAAGTGTTAGAGGTGTAATGTTAATATAACAGCTATTTTATGGACTAATCATCCCATTGAGGAGGATTGCTAAGTTTATTTTATCATCAGAGGTGTGGTGTTAACTTGATAATTTAAGATACTTATGATTTTAACAAGATCTTTGAGGACTTATCACTCTATTGAAGAGAGTTGATAAGTTAATTTTATCATCAAAGGTGTGGTGTTAACTTGATGATTTTTGGTACTTGTGATTTGAACAATATTTTTAGGGCTCATCACTCTATTGAAGTGAGTTGATAAATTGATATCATCATCAGAGTATAATGTTAACTTGATAATTTGTACTTATGATTTGAATAATATTTTTAAGGACTTATCACTCTATCGAAGAGAGTAGATAAGTTGATTTTATCATTAGATATGTGGTGTTAACTTGATAATTGTTCGCGGGAAAAACTGATGCTTTCTTCATTGACGGTTCCATTGCACTCTTAAAGAACAACTTTTTGCGTTACAGAAAGATCCGGTCTTTTTATAAGATCCGGTTACAATGAAAACCAAACAAAAAAGAAAAAATTACAACTTTTCTCTTGTTTACCGAACAAATCGCGAGCTCCTGTTATCCGGTCACTCGCTTGCGTGGGTTGTTTGCCTGCGCTGGGGTTATTTGCCGTGGACTACCATGTGATCTTGATCCGAACCGATCTACGCAATATGACAGGTATTATTTCACCAAGGAAATAATAGCCGGAGGGATTATCTCACTAAGGAAACAATCGCTCAAATCTCGGGATCAAAGACCAAGCTTTGATCCGGAGTATAGCAACGTAGATCTGAAGATTTGATCCTCTCGAACTCCTGCCTTTTATGATACGGGTGCTCGCCAAGAACCAGATCCAAACGTCCAAGTCTTCAAGCCTTCGAAAAACTCAAGCACAAGTTCTCAATCCGGCAGAGTTTCGGCTCTCCAAAAGTTCTTCCAAAAGTGCTCTAAAATGATGAATCACCTGGCCTATTTATAGGCAACCAGATCTGTGCATTTGGCACAGATCTGGTCGGCCACCTCAGGGTGGCTCGGCACTGGGCCGAGCCACCCCGAGGTGGTTCGGTTTTTGCCGAGCCCCCTTGGGGTGTTTTCCGTCGTTTCGGTTCTGTATTTGATTTGTCCGGACTTTGATTTGACAGTCCGGGTCTTCATTTGGTAGTAAATCCGCCTCGGTGTTTGAGTTCAAATCCATTTTGTTGTTGGATGACTCGTTGACTTTCCGAACCGTTGGATTGGTTCCATACGCGAACGCATTCCGTTGTTTACGTGCAATTCGTTGACCTCGTCGCCTCGTCACTCGATGTTCGTTGATTTGTCGAATTATCGTGCCGAGCTGTGCTAAGGGACCTATAGGCAATTTTATACGCCCACAGATACCCCCTCCAAAGTATTTCAGCCTCGTTCTTTTATAGAGGAGTCTGGAATACTTTGAATATGATTGCCCTCACCCTCAGTCGGTGTAATGGGACCTGAAAATGACCTTTGTTCTGTATTCCTTCAATCCTTCAGGCTATTCGGTGCTTTGTCGAATATCTGTAGGGGTTCCGGTGCTGCATTTATTGTCTGACCGTTGTCGGAATTATGAACTTGAAGTCGATTTCTGATTTTCCAATCTTTAGCTCATGCTTATTGGTTCAACATATAACTGACCCTCGATTGTTGGCGTTGAGTCTTTATTTGCGACGCGTTGTCCGGCGTAGTGTTATTGAGTTATCCTTAAGAATATTTTTAGAAGAATATTCTCCAGGAACTTCTCAACAAAAATAGGGAATAATTTATACTCATATACCTTATTGGAGTATTTTTCGTGCCTGAATTAGTTGAATCGGTATGATAATTATCTGAACCGGTCCAAAAAGGCAACAATTTGGCTCAAAAATTCTTCCGCTCCTTCCGAATGCGCGGGAGATACCAAAATAAACAAGGGATTGAACCCTCGGTCGATTTGAAGTTGTTTCGACGCTCAATTCAGCTCCAAGTTGAATTCTGGTTCAAACTGGTTCAACCTGGTTCAAGACTGGTTCAACCTGGTTCAAGACTGGTTCAGAACTGGTTCAAGACTGGTTCAGACTGGTTCATCCTGGTCTAGTCTGGTTCAGTCTGGTTTGGTCTGGTTCAACCTGGTTCAGCCTCTTTTGAACTCATTTGGACTGGTCTGGTCTGGTTCACCTTGGTCCGGTCTGGTTCAGGACTGGTTCACATTATAAAAGGGGGTCTTTTTCTTTCTTTCTTTTCTTTTCTTTCTCCTCTCTAGGGCCGGCCCCCCCACTCCTTCTTTTTGGCTTTTCTCTTCCCTCGAACGTCCGTTCTCCTTCAAACCTTCATAGTTGTCTTAGATCTAGGCTTCCTTTTGATATTGGACTAAAAAATCTCCCAAAAATCTTCATATAAAAATTTCTCTCAGGCCCCTCGAGCGCGTGGTCTGAGCCTCTTTCAAGATTTGCTTTTTGTCAGATCTTCGAGCTTTTTTCAGGTAAATCCTCCACAACTTTGGCTTATTTTATGCTTAATTCAATTTATGGATTTGTGGGATTGCATGTGAGGGTTAGAATCATGATTTGGCGCCTCGATCTTCTCTTTCAGGGGGGTAGAATTGATAAAAAAGCAATCTTTTTTCTAGATCTGATCCCTCAATTCATTTTGCAGCTCATTATATCGCGTGCCTCGAGAGGTCGTTCCCCTGCTACGTCGGCTGATGGCGCGTCTCCCTCTTACGCTGGTGAGCTATTTTTGGCAATATTTAGAAATTTACAAATTAGCCCTTTTTTCTTAGAAATTTGCAAATTAGTCCTTTTACCCCACGTTGTTCTCCTTGGTGAGGCAATCGGGAAGAGCCTTAATTCTCCTTGGTGAGGATCGACGCTTTAAAGATATGTTTTGCTTGGTCAAAACCATATCTCAAAAATAAAGGGGGCGATTTGACGCTGCATTGTGCTTTATAAGGCAGGGATATATTGTCAATATACCCTATCTTGTGATTGCACAATGTGGCCGAATCGTCTCACCCTTTATAAGGCAATGACTCTATCTTACCCATTTGTAAGATGAGTTCAACTTCCTTTTATAATTGAGACTAACAGATGTTTAACTGTTTATTTTCAGTGGGATATCCTTCTGGAGCATTCTCATCTCACGCAGTGTACGGGCGTCGTGGCGAGTACTATTCGACTTCCGACGACTTTTCCCCTATTCTAGTTACCCCTCAGTTCGTTTCGGGCACGTCGACTGAGGTTGCCCAGGTGGTGAAGGAAGGTGGGTACCGAGCTCTTCGACAGTTGATTACCGACGCACCTTTCGTGAAGGACGCCAGTTCTATTCAGCCTCTTCGGAAGAGTGACTTCTTATTCGGCGACTCTGTCGAAGACCCGGATGCCGTGTTTATTGAGGCCGAGCAGTGGCTTCATAAAACTGGCAGTGGCTTCATATATTTACCGAAGATTCCTCGGCATCGTTCATTGACTGAGTTCAGGCGTCAGGCTGTGACACGGGAGATGTCGTGGCGCTTGACGGAGGAGCATGAGAGTGTTCACTGCGGCTACATCACTCATCAGGCATTTCCTGGCTCGAGTAGGAGTCATGTCACCAGATTGCGTCCTGGGGTATTGGGGCTGGATGCCCCACCACGTAACGAGTTCCTTGCCACTGCTTCTACCTTGAGGAATTGCCTCGCTGCTCTAGGACGAGAGATGCCTGCGACGCGTCACAGGATTTATGGTTGGGTCCATTCTTTGGACAAGCTTTGGTGGACTCGCATGACGACGTACGTCTTGAGCCGATGGGGTGAGGAGTTGCACGCCTGTGGTTTATATGCAGCCGTTCGTGCCACCATGTATGGCTTGCCTGTCAGCGCGAGGCATTTCTGTGCTTTGTTCGAGCTTTATAATCCAGATTCGAATACTTTTCTGACTCGGCAAGGGGAGTTGGGCTTGGCTCTTCACGAGATGCACAGGATTTCTGGCTTGCCCATGGGACAGATGCTATACCAGGAGTACTTTCCCTCTAATCATGAATTGAATCAATTGAAGGATCGCATGCCCGACCGTTATGAGACTCTATGGGACCTCACTTGTCACTATCATATTGCTTTGGCGCAGTCTGAGCCTTTAGCAAAAAGGACTAAGGTGTTCGTGAGTCTGAAGCAATTTGCAAATTATTTGTTCAAGAATCTGGAGAATAATTCTGGCGAGGCTATTTGTGAGTTGGCCCCACTTACTCCCTCAGGGGTGAACAGTCTGCTGAAGAAGATTGACGCTCATTCTTATACCACTAGCAGTCCTGAGGGTGGCTTTCCTGCAGGGACCAAGTTCAAATCATTCTTATGGTTCTTATGGCATGCAACCGCACCGATTCGACCGATGACTCTTCTTGCCGGTTATCTCGCTATTTGGTTAAAGAAATGCGTGGTTCCATATCAGTCTGGCGACGCCTTGCCCTTGGAAGTGCTCTACCCAGCAGTTCAGCTCGCCTACAAGAAAGAACTTTCACTTCTTCCGGTGATGGTGGCTAACATTCATCGAGGACTTCGACAGCTTTCTGGTGCCTTTACACGGAAGGAAAGTGATTTGCCAGGTCAGATTCCCACCATTAAGACGGAGCTTCCTTACACTTATTTGATGGCTTAGTTCGTCCTTCACCGTTCTGATATGATGTCGGTACCGAATGCCACAGACCACTCCGTTCCCCTACTACAGTTGCTTGAGAATGGCAAGTGGGAGGGGCGCGGATTTTCTGACATCCGACAGCAGCTGCAGGTCCATAAGTGTTGGACATTTTCCACTTGCTTTTCGTAGTTCTCCGGCCGATACGGCGATTGTTTGATAGATGAGGAGAGACCGAGGGAGTATCGAACTCACTTAGACATCGGCTGCTTTAACTGGGTGGTGAACATTAGGCCAGGTTATCTGACTTTTCGGGTGAGCGATCAGTGTTTCATAGAGCCATATCTACCCTGCCGATTCGCTCGCCAGTTTGGCTATGATCAGCTTTACGTCGGGAATCCCCGTCAGCAGCTTCGGGCTCACGACGGTTTGGTGGATGGTCTCCGTGCATGGTTGTGGACTGTGACTGGCTGTACTGGTGCTAAGTTCAGTCTCCCGAGTGCTGATCGGCAGTTGAACCTCACTTTCTTAAGCTGCAAGTGGTTGTTAGCAGCTAATAAGACTATCCCCGTGAAGCCGATCGCAGAGCTAGAGGCTGAGGAAGCTTCTCAGGTTGATTCTCGTAGGATTTGGGAGAACGCTCGGTCACAGAGGATACAGAACAAGACTCGTCGGATTGATGAAGAGGGAAAGAGGACCTTCCATTCTGCAGACGAGGCTTCAGGCGAAAATCCTGAAGATTACGAGGACTTTTCCAAACGAGGTTAATCATTCATCTTCTTCTTCTGCTTTCCAGAATTATTAAAGCTGACAATGGTTTGATGTTTCAGGGACCATTGGTGACCAGGAAGAAGAGTTCCGTCATCCTCCCCAGGCGAGACCTTCGATTATTGTCCCTGCTGCTAGGCGGAAGAGATTAGCTCGCAAGCCGCGCGCAGCTTCACAAGCATCTGATATGGATTTGGCTGGTGATGATCCTGCTAGTGACGGAGGTAACATCTACCCTGTAAACCATCCTCTTGATTATTAAGAACATTAACTCACGCTTTTCCATCTCTATATAGGAGAGCGTGGAGAAAGAGAGATGAGTCCCGATCCTGTTCCTGTATCTTCTGGTGAGCCTGACTCACTGCCCCAGGTAGAAAGGCCTACAGGGGTTGCCGACGCTAGGGAGGATATCAATGTAGGACCTGATTCCGCAAATCCAGGTACATCTACTATTAACAATATATTTTTTAGATGGCACGCAAAGGAGTCGAATGATTCAGAATTTGTGCATTCCCTAATTGTCTCGGTGCTTCTCGCTCCTTTAGATAACCTGCAGGAGGCGAGCGTGGATCTTAGGAATAAAGAGGCTAACGCACCCATAAGAGGTAACTCATTTCTATTGGTTGTAGTCTCTTCATTCTTCTTTGGTACTTATATTTTCTTGTGTCATATTTCTCGATTGATGATTTTGACGAGGAAGGCTTGCTTGTGGACAGTCCTATGATTCACTTTATGTGTGGCTCTCCTCAGATTGATGACCAGTTGCCTGGAGATATGTTTCCTGAGTCCACATTCCCTGAGAACCTTGAGGGTGGTTCTTTTGAAGGTACGTGTCTCATCCCAAGTTAATTATAGGACTAGCCAATTCTTGACTAATGCAGCTATAATGTGATGTCTCTGAGAATTCTGTTTTGTGTTTGACAGGAGCTTTTGTCGAGACTGATCCTGTTGAGCCGACTGTGAGACCAACTACACCAGTTGATACCTCTACAGCGGTTACACCCCCAGTACCCCCAGTGACTCAAGAGGGTATGAATTAAGCAACTGAGAATGTTATTTATTTCCTCCTCAAAACAATTTTGACGGATTTCTCCTTCTTTGTGTAGGGTCTTCTTCTCGGCTCCATGCTCTTGTGAAAGAGTTGCTATCAGACGACAATCCTGAGAAGATCGTTCTCTGCATAGAACTTCGCTCCTTCTTCTCCTTCATGAATGCTATGATTGGCAAGCTCTTCCATAGTGGACTCCTTCTTCGCCAATTCAAGCCTTTCCTTGATTCCAAAGTCAATTTGATAAGGGGAGCAGGATATCCAGATTTGGCACAGGCTATAGTTGACGACCTCGATTGCCTAGAGCATGAGCTTCAGATGTTTCGTGAGCTCCGAGATGCAGGCACTTCCTCATTTATTGCTGCTGAGCTGGATACCCGCTTACAGTCACTACGCGAGACTCAGATTCTTGCTGAGCTTGAGATTCAGATGCAGCGAGACCGAGTAGATCGAGTTGAGACCGGCCTTGCTACTAGATTATCTTCACTTGCTGAGCTCGACTTTTCCATTACCTCTTACGAGACCAAGATAGATCGGCTCAGAAGAGAACTCCGCGAAGAAGAGGAGACTTTGGGTATTCTTCAGATGACGAAAGCACAGGATCAGCAAACCTGCACGGCTTTGTCTGATGAGTTGCAGTCCTTGAAGCAGAAGCTAGTCGAGACAGAGGAGACTGCTGCGAAGACTTCGACCGCCACCGAGGAGTCCATTAGAGCTGAACTTAGGCAAGCTTATGATGAGAAGCTATCTAAGATCAGTCAGCAGATTTTTGGTCATAGTTTTGATGTATGATTTTGTTTGCTGAGTACTTTGACCTTTGATTCCTTTAGTGAAACTGGTTTTTATTTTTATCTTTATTATGATTCGTCATTCCGTTTGAAATGATTAACCATAATACTCATAGGATTTTTGGCAAACCCTCAGCTATCAACGGGTTTGATGAGCCTTTACCGACTACCGTTTGAGTCGGGCTAGCATACGAATTGTTTAAATCCGTTCGCATGTAACGTTGTGCTCAGAGATTGAATTCTCTGAGACTTCGTGCTATGATGTCGAATACATAGACTTAGCCATTGTTACGGGAATAGGCTACCCGGCGACACGTGTTAGGTGTTGTCTTTAGGATTTTTGGCTAACCCCCAGCCTTCAACGGATTTGATTAGCCTTTACCGACTACCGTTTGAGTCGGGCTAGCATGCGGATTGTCTAAATCCGTTCTGCACATGACGTTAAGCTAAAAGAGTTAACTCTTTTAGTGCTACGATATTGAATATGTAGACTTCGTCTTTCTCCTGTGAAAAGACTAAACAGCAACGTGTATGAGACGTTGACTTAGGATTTTTAGCAAATCCTCAGCCTTTAACGGATTTGATGTGCTCTTACCGACTACCGTTTGAGTCGGGCTTACATACGGATTGTTTTAATCCGTTCTGCATATGACGTTGCGCTAAAGGAATGAACTCCCTTAGACTTCGTGCTATAACTTCGAATATGTAGACTTTACCATTGTTATGGGAATAGGCTACCCAGCAACGTGTATTAGACGTTGGCTTATCCCTACTTAGGCTTTGGGATAAAGGTCCCCAGAGTCAGGCTCTGGTATCCTTTTCTACGGATAAAGATCAAACCGGCGACGCGTGTTAGGCGTCGACATATCCTTTCTTAGGATTCAGGATAAAATACCCCAGAATCGAACTCTAGTGTCTTCTTCTTCGGAGAAAGACTAAACCGGCAGCGCGTGTTAGGCGCAGACTTATCCCTATTTAGGTTTCGGGATAAAATACCCCAGAATCGAACTCTGGTATCTTCTTCTTCGGAGAAAGACTAAACCGGCAGCGCGTGTTAGGCGCAGACTTATCCCTGCTTAGGTTTCGGGATAAAATACCTAGGATGAATCCTAAATTGATAAATTTTGGAAAAAGGATCGATGTGGGAAGGAAGAATTTTATATTCTATTCCCCAAACAAGGAAGGAAAAATTTTATATTCTATTCCTTGATTCTGGAAAGGAAGAATTTTATATTCTATTTCCAGTGCAAGAAAGAAACTAGAAGTGGGATCTCCACTCCGAGAATCTGGAAGACCTAGATAAACTTACCTTTTATAGGATTGGTTATCTGATCGGAAGATGAGTCCTTCGTTTATCGAAGTGAAATTTCAACTTTAGTTATGACCATGAGAAGGTTTAACCAAAGAGAAAAGAAAGGGAGTTCTTTCGTTTATCGAAAGGGGACTCCGAACTGAAAGTGGACCTCTTGTTCATGGAAAGAGTCAAGAGGCCCAGAAGAACATTTTTTGTGGACTCACTGTCAATTGGACTTGATCAGTGAGGGATTTTGGTGGTGAAAATTAATTTGGGTTATCCTCTAGAATATTAAGTGTAATATTCTTCAAGGAACTTCCCGATAAATGAGTTATTCTGAATGTACTAGGGATAATACTTTTTCAGGAACTTCCCATTTATTGGCATTAATTGCCTGACGCCCTCTAAAGAAATTAGCCGGTAAGCGCCGTTTGAATAGACTGTGTCTATTACAAACGGTCCTTCCCACTTGGGTTCGAATTTACCTTTCTTCTTGGAGTTGAGGATTATTGGTCGGCGAGCAGCGAGGACCAGATCTCCTTCCTTAAAGCTTCTTTGGCGGACTCTTTTGTCAAAAGCCCTAGATATCCTGGCTTGGTAGAACTCGATGTGTTGTGGAGCTTCCAATCGCCTTTCATCCAACCTCTCGAGTTCTTCAAGACGTTTTTGATGCTGCTCTTCGGTCGTCATCTCCGTTGCGAGAGCGATCCGAAGGGAGGGAATTTGAATTTCCAACGGTAGCACTGCTTCACATCCGTACACCAACAAATACGGGGTGGCTCCCGTAGGTGTACGTATGGTGGTGCGATAAGCCCAAAGCGCTTCGCCGAGTTTATCGTCCTAATCTCGCTTATTGGTTTTCACGAGTTTTGACAGGATATTGATGATCGTCTTGTTGAAAGCCTCAGCTAATCCATTAGCGGCGGGATAATAAGCCGTTGACGAAACATCTTGAATCTTGAATTTGTCGCAGAATCTGACGAAAGCGTTGCTTATGAACTGCGGACCGTTGTCATGAATGATCCGTCTCGGCACGCCGTGTCGGTATATGACATGATGCTTGATGAAGTTGATGACGTTATTCGTCTTCACTTCTTTAAGCGGAATTGCTTTAGCCCACTTTGAAAAGTAGTCAATGATAGCGAGAATAAACCGATCGCCTTTGACTGAAGGGGGAAAAATAGGGCCGACAATGTCCATACCCCATGTCTCGAATGGCCAGGATGTGGTTGACGTGTGTAACCGCTCCGGTGGTTGGTGCATATAATTCGCATGCACTTGACAGGCGTGACATTCTCAGGCGTACTCGATCGCATCACGTACCATTGTTGGCCAGAAATATCCCATTCTTCTGATTCGATCATAAAGTTTGGGACCGGGCTGATGTGCGCCACATTCTCCTTCGTGTGCTTCCTTAAGAACTTCTTTTGCTTCTTCATTCGAAAGGCATCGGAGAAGCAAATCGTCATACCCCCGGCGATATAACGTACGGGTCTCGGTATTGTAAAAGAACCGTGGTGCTCTTCGGCGAATAGATTCTCTTTCTTTTACATCTTCCGGTAAAATGCCATATTGGATGTAGTCAATGATGGGAAAGCGCCAATCTCGGGACTCAGACCCGATTTGGGTTGAGTTCACCTCTTTGGCGTTTACGTTTCTATCATCCTCTTCTTCGATATCCATATCGTATATGGGTATACAGAGTTGGTGTGATCTTATTGTGACTAGTAGTTCAGCTTCGGGCGGTTGCGCGAGTGATACTGCTAGTGCTGCCAGTGCATCCGCATAAGCGTTCTGGAGACGAGGGATGTATTCAATATAAAATTCTTCAAAAGAATCCGCTATTCTGACGGCCTCCTGGTGGTATGGAATCAGATATGGGTTCCTGACTTCATACTCTCCACGAACTTGGTTGACTATCAATTGAGAATCCCCAAAAGCTTTGAGATATTCGACCCCCAGCTCCTTGGCGAAACTGAGTCCAATGAGGAGCGCGTTGTACTCTGCTACGTTATTGGAACATGGATTTGTCAGTGAATAAGCTCGAGGCATAACATGCTTCCCCGGGGAAACTAAGATGACTCCAACTCCGGAGGAGACCTTAGGACATCCAGGGGTTACTGCTTTATTAACTGCTCTCGAAGCACCATCAAAGTATAACTGCCATACTTGTTGATGTGATGTGGTATTAACCTCGTGGGTTTCATCCGGCAAGTCATCATATACTTCAACCGTATCTGTTGTCGGGCTTACCGCCAAAAGATCACAAATTGCTTGTCCTTTGACTGACTTCTGCTGTTTGAAGTGCAAATCATACTGGGACAAGAGAAGAGCCCACTTCGCTAATCACTAATTCATCGAACCCGGTTGAGTCATGAATACCCGTACCGAATTAACATTAGCAATGACGTAAATCGTCTGTCCAACCAAGTAATGTCGCATCTTTTGCACTGCGAATACCAATGCGAGACATTCTTTCTCGATCATCGGATATCGAGACTCGGCGCCTATCAAGGTCCGACTTAGGTAATAAACTGCCTGTTCGTGACCATTATCATCGTCTTATGCTAATAAAGCACTTATCGAATGGTTCATCGCCTTGATGTAAATCAAGAACGGTTTACCTGATTTTGGTGCAACAAGAACAGGGGGATTCATCAGATATGTCTTGATATCTTCAAATGCTTTTTGGCAGGCGTCGTCCCAAACAAACGACACACCTTTCTTGTTTAGTTTAGAGAACGGCTGGCACTTCCCGGAAAGATTTGAAATGAACCTCCGGATGTAAGCTAAACGCCCTTGCAATCCTCTGAGTTATCTTAGATTTCTCAGGGGCTGCAATTCATTTATCGCCTTCACCTTATCAGGGTCGATGTGTATACCTTTAGTGGTGACGACGAATCCAAGGAATTTTCCACTGGACATTCCGAGGAAGGATTTTGTGGGATTCATTTTCAATTGATGACTCCGCATGAGATCAAACATCATTTTCAAGTCTTTGATGTGATCTTCTTTGTTGCGGCTTTTTACCACCAAATCATCAACGTAGCATTCAACCGTTTTCCTGAGGTGCTTCTGGAAAATCTTAGTCATCGCTCGTTGGTATGTGGCGCCTGCGTTCTTTAGACCGAAAGGCATCACCGTGTAGCAGAAGACAACGAGGGGCGTTCTGAATGCTGTATGTTTCTCGTCATCCGAGTGCATCTTGATCTGATTATACCCCGAAAAGCCATCCATGAAGGACATTCTCTCAAATCCGCACGTATTATCGATGATGACGTCCGTGATTGGGAGAGGAAAGTCGTCTTTCGGACATGCTGCATTCAGGTCCCTGAAGTCAATGCATATCCTGATCTTTCTATTCTTCTTCATGACTGGGACAATGTTGGCCAGCCAGTCTGGATGCTGCTCCTCTCGGATAAACCCTGAGTCGATCAACTTCTTAACCTCTGCCTCGATGGCTTTCATAATTTGCGGACGAAACCGTCTTTGCTGTTGTTTGACAGGTTTGGCATCCGGCTTGATGTCGAGGCGGTGCATCACCACATTGGGGTCGAGCCCTGGCATGTCTTCGTAATTCCAGGCGAAGACGTCGATATATTCCCTGATAAGGGCAATTAATTCCTCCTTCTCATCTGGGGGAAGACTACCGCTGATGAATATGGGCTTTGGATTGGCCTCATCGCCCATATTAATTTGGACTACTTCGTCTTCGGTGGGTGGTTCCCTCTGTTCAAACCTATCTCCATACTGCAGGTTTAGGTGATGAACCCATGGGTCCTCCCACGTTGGCATTTGATCGTCATCCTCCAACGTTGATGGATCAGCTGTAGTCATGTTCGACATTAAGGTCTTGAACACTTCTCCCAAACTTGTGTCGGAGTCCCATCCTGAGGAATCTGCCGAGTACCCATCCTTGGCTTTGTTAGCAAGTTGATCGATGATTTGCCAACCACATTCATCATCAGACGAGAAAACGTAGCCTAAGCCTCTCTTGTGACGGTAATAGTCATATGGTTTCCCTTTTGGTACATATGCTGCTTTGACTGGGATACGAGAACCTCGATCGAAGTACAAACCTTCTCCGAGCGTGAAGTCGTACCCTTGTTTTTCCATGAGCGTGCGCGCTTCCGGACTATACTTAGATAAGTGCAGACCAGATTTGTCATCATCCTAATCTTCTCTTAGGAAATGATCTGGCAACGGAAAATTCTCTCCTTTACCATAAATCACTTCTTTTTGTCCCCCTCTTTTGGCAGGAACAATCTGGGTTGTTCCGAAAGAATGCTGGAGGCGTTTCTTCGTTACATAAGATGATCGGAGCGGCATACACAAATCAGGATTATCGTCTAATCCCTTTATCGCATCATCAAGAGACAAAGAGTACTCTAAATCATGATTTATTTTAATATCGGCAAGTTGCCAGTTACAACCGTCATCTGACGATTGTTCATCGTCAAGATTGATTACAAAGGGTACAATGTCATTTAAAACAAAACCGCCATTGTAATCAAATCCGGCCTCGGAATCAGCTTCTTCTCCGCTGTCCGTGCCTTGGATCGATGGTTGCGTATCGGATTCATTACCATAAAGGAGAGAATCTGTGAAGTAATTCTCATACCTTTTGAATGGTTGATTATCCACGACCACCGTCCTAACCCTTCCATCAGTGTCGACATATTTCAAACACTGATGTAGAGTAGAGGGAACTATAACATTACTATGGATCCAAGGCCGACCCAGTAGTAAGTTATAGGATGTCTCAGCATCAATCACGTAGCACGTGACCTCCGTCTTCAAATCGCCCATTTGGCACTTTATTCGGATCTTCCCCAAAGGCCTTGACCCGCTGGTGTTGAATCCGTAAATGACCGTGCCTGTGGCTGCCAATTTGCTGACTGGAATGCCAAGGTTATGCATTAGGCGAAGTGGCATAATACTCATAGCGGAACCCGGATCCACTTGGATTCGGTTGACTTCGCTGGAGCCAATGTACCCGACAAAGTACAGGGGCCGATCATGGTTTGAATTCTTCGTCTGCATGTCCTCTTTGGTGAAGGTGATGCAGGGAATGTTCTTAGCTGCCACATTACACTGTTGAGCTAAAAGTTCCAGTTCCTCAGACGCCGGTTTGATCCGAGTGAGGAATGCTTCTGAATCGGCCAGGGCTTCTTGCAAGGCTTCTCTAGTCTCCTTAGACAGCCGCAGCAACTCATATAGCGTTATCCGCGCTGGGATATTAGCTAACTGAGTCATGATGTCGAAGACGCGCGGAGTTTTCAAACTCTCCAGTTTATCCTTTCCAATCGGACGACTGAAACGAGACTGCTTCGGATTTTGAACCTCCTCTGGCCTCTTTTCTTTTTGTTTATCTGCTGGCTGTCGTCGAGCCTCCTCAACCGGTTTAGGAACCGTAATCACCCCCAGCTCTGTGAGAGTTTTGGCTGGTCCCCGTTTTGTCACCCCTTGCTCAGCTAATTGATCACCAGGAGATGGATATTTGAAGTGATACTCATTTCCATTCCGGGTCGCGAAGACTTCCTGTTCTTCGTCGGAAAGCGGGAAAATGGGGATTCTTTCGTCATCTTCTCCTGGTATCATGGAGACTCCGTAACAAGACTTCCCTTTCCCTTTTGACTTCTTTTTGGATGACGATCCGACCCATTGTTCATCTTCTATCAGGTCAGGGTGAACCTAGAGAATTTCACCGTTTGGGGCTGTGTGTGGGACAAGTCCTTTTTGGCGTTGTCCGTGCGGGTCGTCATTCACCGTCTTCATCCCGACTTTGGTGACGCGCTTTGGCTCGAACCAAGTTGTAGGCACCGATCCAAAACTGATTGACACCGCGTTTGCTCCCACATTCTTGGCCGGTTTCGGGGTTATGACTCCTACGTCGATCAATGCCTGGATCTTGTCCTTGAGGTGGTAGCAAGACTTCGTTGGGTGGTGGACCGCTCTGTGGTACGCGCAGTACTTCGGGTCCGTCACCTTGGTGGCCCCTTCATGATCTACGATCGCCGGCAGCTGGATTTTGTTGTTCTCCAACAAGTACTTGAAGATGCCGGGAACTTCATCATCCTTGAAGGAGTAGACTTTGGGAAACTTCGGCTCCGAAGACTTTTGCTTCTGAGGCCGTTGCTGCCAATGTGGCTGTGATTGTTGTGGCGCTCGTTGCTGCTGCTGTTGCTGAGGTTGTAATTGAAAAGTTTGGTTAGCATCAACGGCATTAGCATGAGCTTTACCTTTCCCTTTTTGGTTGAAGTTCTGCTTCGGAGGATTTGTTGCCGGCTAGCCTCTCTCCGCCTTCTTTCTTTTGAGGAATCGCTCAGCTTTCTCCCCTCGAACCTTCAGATCCTTCCATGTCTTGGATGGTGCTGTGCCCATTGCCTCCAACACGTCCAGCGAAAGGCTGTTATGGCAGGTCTAGAGGATGAATTCCTCAGTGATTGGGTCCCGGCAATTCATCGCTTTGTTCCAGAACCTCTTGACGAAGGTGTCGACTAACTCCCCATCCTTCTGCTTCTCATCGAGCAACGATCCGATAGAGATCTCGGTGTCATCGTCGAAGAAATTCGTGAGGAACTTAGTCTCCATATTGTCCCAGCTGTTTATGCTACCTGGCTTGAGGCGGCGATACCAATCGAAGGCGGCACCGCGAAGAGTGCCAACGAATGACCGCACCATCAGAGGCTCATTACCAGAGATTATCCCCAAGTGTGATTTGAAATAAATCAAATGCTGAGTGGGTGAACCCATCCCATTAAACGGCGTGAAGTTAATTAGACTGAACTTTGCCGGATATGGGATTGATTCCCACTCTCTTGGGTATGGGCAAGGAATGCCTGTCTTTTTCGTTTCTTGAGCGGAAATCAATGTATTGATTTTGCTCTCGAGGTTCTTAATTTTCAAGCTTTCACCCAAGTTTTCATCAGTGCGATTCGGAGGTGGAAGCGTGGTGTTGTGACTAGCATCCTCATTGCCACCCCCCGCATTAATGGGAGGATCATTGACATTGCGGGCTTCATCCGCATTTGCATTCTCCACTTCCTGAACAACAGGATTACGGCGTCTTGGTTCGCCTTGTTGGTTCGTCAACGCCTGGATCTGTTGATCATGCATCTCTCTCATGCTCTGCATGGCCATCTGCATTTCGAACCTAAAGTTTTCCTGTTGTTTGGCCATGGCTTCTTCGAGCATTTTGGCCACTTGCTCTACGCTTATCATGAACGATTCGCGGGGTTGTCCTTCACTGGACACGGTATTGTCAGATGCAATTGCTGAGCCGGCATCTGATTCTTCATCTCCCGAAGGTACTCTTGTCCGAACCCTACCATACGTTGTACGAATGATGGCTCCGGATTGAAGACGAGTTACACGGCGGGGCACCTCTGGAATCGCCTCGGGGTTATCCTGAGCCGACGTTCCTTTACTGGTCATGTTGGCGGTGACCCTCGAATGTTCACCATCTTCGACCATCATCCTTCTTCGTCGGAAACGCCTATGCCTTGGTTTTGGCGTTTCGGTA
>BQKN01060333.1:19034-39226 GCA_022839385.1 Asparagus kiusianus
GGCACCTCTGGAATCGCCTCGGGGTTATCCTGAGCCGACGTTCCTTTACTGGTCATGTTGGCGGTGACCCTCGAATGTTCACCATCTTCGACCATCATCCTTCTTCGTCGGAAACGCCTATGCCTTGGTTTTGGCGTTTCGGTACTAAGTCTTTCGAAGACCGAAACTCTCTCAGGGACTGCCTTGACACAGTTGCACTCGGACAGTACCGCCCGAATGAGCTTTGAACAAGGACACTGAGTTTCGATCCTTCGAGGGCTTCTCTTCCTGGTTTTCCTCATGCTTCCGTCACAATAGTACAACTCGTCAGCTTGACGATCAGAGTAACCTATTGTGTGTTGACACGACTTCTCAGGTATAACGTCCTCGTCATCAGACGAGAAAGTTTCCTTCTGAGGGCGATTTGCCTTCTTTGGGCTTTCAATAGTCATGCGCCTCGAGACGCGCCTTTGTGGGCGTGAATCTTCAGCAGGCGCCTGCACTTTGATGCGCAAAGTTGTGCGCTTGGGTGCTATGGTTTTCTCCAAATGTTGAGGGTTGCGGCGAACCCCAGCATGTTGAATTGTTTAGGACTTCTTCATTGGCCCCAAGCGTTCCTGGACTGGAGCTTTGCCTCGTTCCTTGGGAAGTGGACCGAGGCGCTCCAAAACTGATTTCCTCTTCTTGGATGGTCCTGCGGGATCTCCCTGAACAGTTGCGGAAATCACCGGCGATTTGGGTTGATTCGCCGGAGGTTGACTCTTTGGAGGCTGCGGTTGTTGCTCCTTAGTCTGAACCGTCGCTTCAGACTTCGGCCTCCAAACCCTACGAGTTGATGGTGGCTTTTTGACTACCTCCTTCTGTAGCTTCCGACGGGCTTCTTCAGCTTTGGCCCGTGCTTGCACCGATAATACGCGGCGTTTGCGGATACGCTCCTCCAGCGTCGAACGGTTCCGTTTGACACGGACCCACTCCATAGTTGATGGCTTAGAGGAACCATCCTTCATTTGTCGTTGAGGCTGTTTGCCTCGTTTGCTCTTCAGATCCGCATGGTAGCGGACCCCGTCAACAGATTCCATGGCCTTTGCGAATTGCTTCGCGAGGCGTTGACGCTGCCTCTGGCGAGCTCTCTTAGAAAGAGTCACCACGCCTTCAATGGCGGATTTGACCTGCTTGGAGGCCGGTGGGGCTTCACTCGACGCAACTTCGGCGTCGATCGGGGTGAGGTTATCGTTGGTGGCTTCAAGTTCTTCGCACCAACGGACTTTTCTCCTGGAGGAGAACTTTGTAGGCATCAAAAATTGCCGATAGGTCCCCGCAAACAGCTCAGTGTTAACGAACGACGATGAACATCACTGCCCGGTTCAAAAGAGTTCCATTGACGTCGGTGAGCGCCTGAAGTGAACCGACGGACTACGTGAGCCGACAGAATATCAGAATAACGGGGATACGGACTGACCGAGAACCCCGCAACCGCTGCAAATGGACCAACGCCCGTCGTGTCCCGCTCGCTCCACTGATAACCTAACTATCAGGATCTATAGAGCTCTTCGTCAGAATTCCAACGCATCTGAAATCACTCAAATCCGAGTTCGGACGAAAAGTCAACGGTGGAACAACGGCGGACGGTCTCGGACTGAACCGAGGCACCCGGCGATGTCGCGGCTAGGACGAAACACCCGAGGGGTGTCTTGGCAAAACCAAGACACCCAAGGGGTGTCTCCAAGTTGTTTCAACGCCGAAATGCTTTTTGAGGGGTGTCTCAAGGCGTTTTACACGCCGAAATGCTTTTTAGGGGTGTCTCAAGGCGTTTTACACGCCGAAATGCTTTTTGGGGGTGTCTCAAGGCGTTTTACACGCCGAAATGCTTTTTGGGGCTGCCCCTAGGGCCTCCTCTTGGCCTATAAATAGACCCCTTGGGTCCTCATTCGAAGGGCTGGATTTTTGGGAGAGCAAGGCTAGAGCTTTGGAGCTTAGAGCAAGATTCTGAATTTTAAAGCAGCGAAGCCCTGCCGGAGCGAGGAGTGAGAGTACTTCATCAACCCTTCATTCACCCCCTTTTCTTTTCCTTAGTGTTGCTCCTTGGCGGTGATACTAAGAAGAGCTATTGTCTCGCTTTAGCCGAGATATACGCTTTCAAACTTCTAGATCTCACGCGGATCGACGAAGTTCTGTTTCTATATCCCTTCATGGATAGACGAAACTCTGCCGGATTCTTTCGGAACAGATCTGATTGACAGGTGGTCCACGGATATCAACATCCCCGTCACAGGCAAAAGACCCACGCAAGAGAGACCGCACCAAAACGGGATCTCGTGTTTATTTTCGATAAAGTTGTAATCTTTGTTTTATTACACAAGTAGATCTTATAAAAAGATCGACTTTTCATTTGACTTTGTTGTAACGCTTGAAGTTGTAACAGATTCGAAAGCAATGAAAATAGCAACTTTTCCCGAAAACAAGCTGGCGACCACAGTGGGAGCCGCCGATCTCGCCGCCGAGATCGTCGTGACGCAACCGGCCTTCAAGATCCGGGTGAATGAAGAGATCGAATACGAGTTCGATCAGCAGAAGTTCGAAGAGTACCTCTCTTCCTCCTCCTCCAGATCCGCCTCTCCGAATAGGCGCGGGAAGACTCAATCTCCCAAAAGGGCTCGTGGGATCTCCAACTCCTCAATCCAAGATCCCGCCGCTGCAGCACTCGTACCACACAACGTCCCCGCGTCGTTCAGTGTGGTCGAGGCTACAGATCTGGCTCTCCCGTCCGCCACAAAGGCAATTGATGATGCAACTCCAGCTCCATCAAAGAGGGCTCACCAAAGACGGCGTTAACGCCTCGCCCTACAACAAGCCAAAGCTGCTGAATCATTGGATGAGATCCGCAACAATGAGGATCTAAAGTCCAGGTACCGTCGAGAATAACAACGGCAAACAACCAACCTCCCCTCCAAAACAGAAGCAAGTGAGTGGATCCGCGTCAAGAGGAACCGCTCCACGCTCGAGGAGCGAATCAAAAAGCGCCGCGCCTTGCTTACGCATGCCCGAGCCCTGTTGCAAAAGGCGGAGGGAATGCAGAAAGAAGAGGTGGTCAAGAGCCCGTCTACAAGCAAGTGGGTTTGGTTGCCAAAGCCAAAACCAGCACCTCAAACACAAGAAGGTGGAGTTGCTGCCCGAGTTCCTTCAAAACCAGATCCGGCGCCTTCAACGGAGCCAGGTAAAAAAGGGGATCCTTCAAAACCCAGGGTTCCTTTGAAAGGTCGCCTCGGTCCCTTACCGAAGAATCGAGGTAGAGTACCTGTCAAGGAAAGACTAGGACCATTGAAAGGTCCCCAAGTGATTAATCAAACTGAGGGTCGTATCAATCCCCCCAAGAAAGATGATAAAGGGAAAGCCCCTATAACCGACCGCATTGGGTTGTGGGTCGAAACACAAGAGCCCGTTCAGTTTCTACGCTCACAAAAGCGTAAACTTGAACGGGCCACTTTTGAAAAAGCTAACAAAGCATCCCATCCCCAAAGGAAAGCACACTCATCTGATGATGAAGGTGTTCTCCCGGGAAACACATGCCAACACTCTGTAGGTTGCTCCAGCTACCAAACTGATGAGTTGTACTACAGAGCTGGGGGTATGGAAAAGTCCTGAAAGAGATATGTGCAGGACATGAAGTCTCGCTGCCCGTGCGCCAACATAATCAAAGCGGTGCTGTCGGAATGCTGCTGTGCTCAAACCCTAAGGAGAGTCTCGGTGTTCGAAAGAATTTCCACACTGAAACGCTTCCACAAGAAGAAATTCGTCCGCCAAGAAGACGAATATCCAAGAGTGTCGGTTAACATGACCGGCAGAGGGGGATCAACACAATACTTCGGCATAGATCAGCTTGCTAAGGTATCCCGATGCATGACGCGGTTGTCACCAGGAACCAGGGGCCAGAAGAATTACCAAAGGGTATAAAAGGGGCTCTCTTTAGAAGAAGAGGAATCAGATGCTGATTCGGATTCTTGCTCTGCTGTTGCATCCGATGACACGGCTTCGAGTGCAGGCCAACCTTATGAATCGCTCATGATCAGCGCTGAACAAGTGTCTAAGATACTTGAAGAGGCTCTGTCTAAGCAGAAGGAGAGCTTCAAGTTTGAAATGGAGATGGCCATGCAGCGAATGAAGGAGATGCACGACCAACAAATTGCGCCGCTGACGGTTCACCAAGCAGAGCCTAATCAACGCATTCAAGATGAGAATGAGCGGGAAGGAGATAACGTCAATATCCCTCCCGTCAACAACGACAACGGGGGCGGTCCCGCGAATGATAATGCTAAAGAGGACCACGTCACCTCTCCTCAAAGCCACTCGAAGGCAGATACGAGTGAGGACAAGAAGATGAAGGACCTAGAGAGCAAAATCAACGCGTTGATGAACGCTCAAGAGGTAAAAAGGTCCGGTATACCCTGCCCCTACCCAAGGGAGTGGGAATCGATCCCATATCCGGCAAAGTTTAATCTGATTAACTTTACGCCGTTTGATAGGAAGGGTTCCCCTACCCAACACTTAATCTATTTTAAGCCTCATTTAGGAATCATTTCCGGAAATGAGCCCCTCATGGTGCGGTCATTCGTCGGCACTCTTCGCGGAGCTGCCTTCGATTGGTATCGCCGTCTCAAGCCCGGGAGCATCAGCAGCTGGGACGACATGGAGGATATGTTCTTAACGAATTTCTTCGATGATGACACCGAAATTTCGATCAGCACGCTGTTTGACGAAAAGCAGAAGAACGGCGAGACGGTCGAAAACTTCGTGAAGAGATTCCGAAACAAAGCAATGAATTGCAGGGATCCAGTCAGCGAAGATTTCATCCTTGAAACTTGCCATAATAACCTGACGCTCGACATTCTTGAAGCCATGGGAATGGCGCCGCCAAAGACCTGGAAAGACCTGAAGGTTCGGGGAGAAAGAGCCGAGCGATTCCTCAAGAGGAAGACGGCTGAAAGAGGGCAGATCACAGGCAATGCTCCACAACAAAACTTTGTTCCTAAGGGAAAAAGAAAGGCACATGCGAATGCTGTGGACGTGAACAAAATATTTGAGGTGCAAGCACAACCGCAACAGCAGCAGCAGAAGGCGCCTCAACAATCCAGGTGGCAACAACAGCCCCAGAAGCAGAAGGCCGCGGAGCCGAGGTTCCCGAAGGTCTACTCATTCAAGGAGGATGAAGTCCCCGGTATTTTCAAATACCTAGTCGAGAACAACAAGATCAAGTTGCCTCCGATTCAGGATCAAGAAGATGCCAAGAGGGTCAACGATCCGAAATACTGCGCATTCCACCGAGCGGTGCACCATCCTACCAAGGTATGCTACGCTCTTAAGGATAAAATCCAGGCCCTAATCGATGTTGGGGTCATCACTATGAAGCAACCCAAAGAGAAGAAGGTGGGTGAAAATGCAGTATCCATTAGCTTTGGGTCTGTTCCCTCGAGTTGGTTCCAACACGAGCCGGTGATCAATGCGGCGGTGAAGACGGTGAATGATGATCCGTACCAACAGCGCCAGAAAGGGCTCGTGCTACACACGGCCCCAAACGGTGAGATTCTGTGGGTTCATCCGGACTTGATCACAGATGAACAATGGACCGGGACCTCTTCCAAAAAGAAGAAGTCAAAGAGAAAGGGGAAATCTTGTCACGGAGCTTCTGCTATACCAGGGGTGGATGACGACAGAATTCCGACCTTCCCGCTCTCTGAAGACGAACAGGAGGCCTTCGCAACCCGAAGTGGGAACGAATATCACTACAAGTACCCGGATGCTTCCGAGCTATTGGGCACCAAAACCCCACCTTCCAAGACGCTGGCAGAATTGGGGATTGCAGCAATTCCCCCAACACCTGCAGCTACGGAGAAAGTTTAGCAGAAGGAGAAAGGGAAGGAGCCTGTACGCCAAGAAGTCCAAAACCTGAGGCAGTCTCGATTCAATCATCCGATTGGGAGAGACAAACCGGGAAATACGAGCTCTCCGCCCCATTTCGACATCATGGCGCAGTTGGCCAACATCCCGGCTCGGATAACCTTATACGAGTTGTTGCGCCTTTCGAAGGACACAAGGAAAGCGCTACAAGAAGCTTTGAGTGACTCTGAAGCCTTCCTGACTCGAATCAAGCTATCTCCTAAAGAATCAGAGTCGTCAGCTCAACAATGCAATCTTGCGGCGAATCATTTTCCCTGCATCTCTTTCACCAAAGAAGACATGCAGACAAAGAATTCGAGGCATGATCGACCTTTGTACTTCACTGGTCACATTGGCTCCAGCGTTGTCAACCGGATCCAAGTTGATCCGGGTTCCGCTGTTAGTATCATGCCATTCCGATTGATGCACAATCTTGGAATCCCGACTAGCAAATTAGCTTCCACTGGCACGACGATTTATGGATTCAACACCAGCGGGTCTAGGCTCTTGGGGAAGATCCGAATCAAGTGCCAGATTGGGGATTTGAGGTCGGAAGTCACTTGTTATGTGATTGACGCGGAAACATCCTATAACTTACTGTTGGGTCGACCTTGGATCCACGGTAATCTTATAGTCCCGTCAACTCTACATCAGTGCCTCAAATATGTAGACACAAACAATGAAGTCAAGACGGTGGTCGCGGATAAGCAACCGTTTAAGGGATTGGAGAATTATTTTACCGATTCCCTTTTATACGGCGCTGAATCCGATACTGAACCATCGGCCCAAGGAACGGACAGCGGAGATGAAGCTGATACCGAACCTGGGTTTGATTACGATGGCGGTTTTGTTTTAAATGACATTGTACCCATTGTAATCAATCTTGACGATGATGAATCATCGGAAAATAGTTGTAATTGGCAACTTGCTGAGGAACTATCAATAAACGATGATTTAGAGTACTCGATGTGTCTTGATGATGTCACTAAAGAACTCTATGATAACTCTGATTTACATATGCCTCTTCAGTCATCTTGTAAAAAGAAGGTACACGACCCTTGCGGAACGACGCTTGTCATCCCCGCAGGGATTGGGGGTGGAAAGGAGGTCGTCTACGGCAAAGGAAGAAAATCTCCGATACCCGACCACTTCATGGAAGAGGAAGACGACGATGATAAACCTGCCCCTCATCTGTTCAGATATGATGCGAAAGCGCGCAATATGATGGAAAAGCAGGGATATGACTTCAAGCTCGGAGAGGGTCTTTTCTTTGGTCGAGGTCCGTGAGTTCCACCTCGAATGGCCTATGTACCAAAGGGGAAGCCCGATGATTATTACCGTCACAAACGAGGCTTAGGCTATGTCTCCTCAGATGACGAATGTTATTGGCAAGTCATTGATGAAATTGCCAACAAAGCTAGAGACGGATATTCTTCTGACTCTTCGTCTTGGGATTCTGACGCTAGTCTTGGTGAAATGTTCAAAAAGCTAATGTCGAACATGGTCACGGTTGATCCAACGACAATAGAAGAGGATGATCAGATGCCAACATGGGAAGATCCGTGGGTTCATCACTTGAACATGCAATACGGTGATAGGTTCGAACAAAGAGAACCTCCTACCGAAGATCAAGTAGTCCAAGTGAATATGGGAACCGAGGAAAATCCGAAGCCGATATTCATTAGCGACAGCCTCCTACCTGAGGAGAAGGAGGAGTTGATTTCTCTTATCGGGAGTACATCGACGTGTTCGCCTGGAATTATGATGACATGCCAGGTCTCGATCCAAACGTAGCAGTGCATCATCTCAACATTAAGCCGGATGTCAAACCAGTCAAACAACAACAACGACGGTTTCATCCGCAAATGATGGAAGCGATCGAAGCTGAAGTCAAAAAGCTCATCGATTCGGGATTCATCCGAGAGGAGCAACATCCGGAATGGCTTGCCAATATTATCCCGGTCCTGAAGAAGAACGGGAAGATCTGGATATGCATCGACTTCAGGGACCTCAATGCTGCTTGCCCAAAAGATGACTTTCCTCTCCCCATCACGGATGTTATCATCGACAACACGTGCGGGTTCGAGAGGATGTCTTTCATGGATGGTTTCTCTGGTTACAACCAGATAAAGATGCATCCAGATGATGAAAAGCATACTGCATTTAGAACGCCTCTCGGCGTATTCTGCTATACAGTCATGCCCTTCGGCTTGAAGAATGCAGGTGCTACATATCAACGAGCTATGTCGAAGATTTTCCAGGAGCATCTCCGAAAGACGGTCGAGTGCTACGTGGATGATCTGGTCGTGAAAAGTCGTGATAAGAAAGATCACATCAAAGACTTGAAGACCATGTTCGACTTGATGTGGGCCCATCAGTTGAAGATGAACCCTACCAAGTCTTTCCTCGGAATGTCCAGTGGCAAATTCCTGGGATTCGTCGTCACCACCAAAGGTATTCACATTGATCCGGATAAAGTGAAGGCGATCAATGAATTACAGCCTCTGAGAAACCTCAAGGAGCTCAGAGGACTACAAGGGCGATTGGCTTATATCCGTCGGTTTATCTCGAACCTTTCGGGAAAATGCCAACCGTTCTCTAGGCTCACAAAGAAGGGCGTATCATTCGTATGGGACGACGCTTGTCACAAGGCATTCGAGAGTATTAAAGAATATCTCTCGAAACATCCCGTACTCGTTGCACCGAAATCGGGCAAACCGTTCTTGATTTATGTCAAGGCGACGAGCCACTCATTAAGTGCATTGCTTGCACAAGATGACGATAACGGTCACGAGCGGGCGGTGTATTATTTAAGCCGAACCATGGTAGGCGCGGAATCTCGATATCCCATGATTGAGAGAGAATGCCTCGCCTTAGTGTTCGCCATCCAGAAGATGCGGCATTACTTGGTTGGGCAGACCATCTATGTCATCTCCAAAGTTAACCCAGTCCGAGTGTTCATGACTCAACCAGCTTCCATGAGTTGGCGGTTAGCAAAATGGGCCTTACTCTTGTCCCAATACGATCTGCACTTCAAACAGCAGAAGTCGGTAAAAGGGCAGGCCATCTGCGATCTCCTGGCATCTAATCCAACTACGGATACCGCCGAGATATATGACGACCTACCTGATGAAACCCATGAAGTCAACGCAACTTCGCACCAACAAGTGTGGCGTTTGTACTTCGATGGTGATTCCCGAGCAGCTCTTGTCATAGGCACTCCTGGATGTTCTAAGGTCTCCTCCGGAGTTAGGGTTGTCTTAGTTTCCCCAGGAAACCATGTGATGCCTCGAGCCTACTCATTAACCGAGCCATGCTCGAATAATGTAGCAGAGTATAACGCACTGATTATAGGCCTCAATTTCACTAAAGAGCTGGGGGTTGAGTATCTCGAAGCTTTCGGCGATTCTCAACTAATAGTCAAGCAAGTCCAAGGGGAGTATGAAGTCCGAAGTCAGGATTTAGTCCCATATCACAAGATGGCGGTGGAACTAGCGGAATCGTTTGAAGGATTCTTCATCGAGCACGTTCCACGGTTGCAGAACACCTACGCAGATGCGTTAGCAGCTTTAGCTGTATCTCTGGCACAGCCTCCCGGAACAGAGCAGTTCATTACGGTAAGAACTCACCAACTCTTAGTGCCGCTTTATGATGAAAATGACAGGGAAGAAGAGGCCCAGGAGGTGTACACAACTCATGCTGAGTTCGAACCCCGAGATTAGCGTTTCCCCATCATCGACTACGTCTTGCATAGAATCTTGCCAGAAGATGTGAAGGAGAGAGAGTCAATCAGACGAAGAGCTCTAAGATTCTACTATAATACGGAGAATCAAACGTTATATCGCAGGGGGTACGATGGGCTGCTAGCACGTTGCCTATCAACCAAAGAAGCTGAAGAAGTGCTTAGAGAGGCGCATGAAGGAGAGTGTGGCGCACACCAACCTGGTCCCAAGCTTTATGACCGCATCAGAAGAATGGGATATTTTTGGCCTTTCAAGATGAGCGATGCAATCACATACGCCCGAAAGTGTCACGCGTGTCAGATACATGCAAATTATATGCACCAACCTCCGGAGCATCTGCATCCTTCGGTTACGTCATGGCCGTTCGAGACATGGGGAATGGACATTGTTGGTCCTATAAATCCTCCTTCAGTCAAAGGTGACCGGTTCATCCTGGCAATTACCGATTACTTCTCCAAATGGGCCGAAGCAGTTCCACTCAGAGAAGTTAAAACGAGCAACGTCATTGCATTCATCAAGCACCATATCATCTACAGGCATGGTGTTCCAAGACGAATCATACATGACAACGGTCCTCAATTTGTCAGCAACGCCTTCATAAGGTTCTGGGAAAAGTTCAAAATTCAGGACATCTCGTCAACGGCTTATAATCCCACAGCAAATAGATTAGCTGAAGCCTTCAACAAGACTATCATAAAGCTCTTGTCAAAGCTTGTGAAAAGTAACAAGCGAGATTGGGACGACAAGCTCGGTGCGGCTCTATGGGCCTACCGTACTACGGTACGTACACCGACCGGCGCAACCCTATACTCATTGGTGTATGGATGTGAAGCCTCTCTCCCTTTGGAAATTCAAATTCCATCTCTTCGGATCGCCCTTGCAACTCAGATGACGACCGAAGAACAGCATCAGAAGCGCCTCGAAGAGCTCGAGAGCCTCGATGAAAAGCTCCTGGAAGCTCAACAGCATATCGAGTTTTACCAAGCCAGAATTTCTCGAGCCTTCGACAAAAAGGTTCGACAGAGGAGTTTTAAGGAAGGGGATTTGGTCTTAACTGAAAGACATCCTATGAACCTTAACTCCAAGAAGAAAGGCAAATTTGAACCCAAATGGGAAGGGCCGTTCGTAGTAGAAACAGTTTATTCGAATGGCGCATATCGCTTAGTCACCAAGGACGGTGACCGGCTTATGATGCTAATAAATGGCAAGTTCCTGAAAAGATACTATCCCTAGTATCTTCAGAAAAAAAAAATTTGATGTACTGGGAAGTTCCCGGAAGAATATTGTGCTGGGATATTCTTAGGGATAACCCGGTCGCTGTAAGAGAGATGAACAAGAAATCCACATTCGAATTCCGAATGTTCTTGTTTGTCAGACTCTAACTCTCATGAGATGAGATCTAATCATTCGATGGATTAATCTTTCCTCACAAAACTTTCGTTGGTGTTTGACGATTCATAGTCTCCGCCACACAATCCCTACTTGGTCAAACCTTACTACAGTTAGGACCAAAGCCAAATTCCCCTCTCGATTCCTCCAATGAACGAGAGGTCCACTTTCAAGTCGAGCGATCAAACCTTCCTATGGTTAGGATCGTCTCAAACTTTCCACTTGGTCAAACCTTCCTACAGTTAGGGCCACAACCAAAATCCCCTCTAGATTCCTCCCAGGAACGAGAGGTCCACTTTCAATTCAAACAACCAAACCTATAAAAGTTAGGGTTGTTCCACTACTCTCACTTAGTCAAGCTTATCCTAGCCAAGACTGAGACCGAGTCACTACTTTTCGATGAACGAAAAGTTGTCTTTGCTCCTTTTTCCACCAAACCTATAAAAGTTAGGGTAGAAATCGGGCTTCTTCGGATTCAAATGACCAAACCTATAAAAGGTACGGTCGTTTGAACCTCTCGGATCCTGGGGGTGGAGATCCCACCTCGAGTTTCCTTTCTTGCTGAAGATAGAATATAAAATTCTTCCTCTTCAGATTCAAATGACCAAACCTATAAAAGGTACGGTCGTTTGAACCTTTCGATTCTCGGAGTGGAGATCCCACTTCTAATTTCATCCTTCGGATCCTGGGGGTGGAGATCCCACCTCGAGTTTCCTTTCCTGCTGAAGATAGAATATAAAATTCTTCCTCTTCAGATCCAAATGACCAATCCTATAAAAGGTAGAGTCGTTGGAACTTTCTGGATTCTGGGGGTGGAGATCCCGCCTCGAGTCTCCTTTCCAGCTGTAGATAGAATATAAAATTCTTCCTCTTCAGCATTGGGAGATAGAATATAAAATTCTTCCTCTCTCATTTTCCGATTTGTCTTTGCTTTCAGAAAAGACATAATTCACAACTTCCCAATCCGGACACGTTGTGTATGGGGAATTTTATCCCGAAGCCTAAGAAGGGATAAGTCATCGCCTAATACGCGGTGCTGGGTAGCCTATTCCCATAACAATGGCGAAGCCTATGTATTCAAAATCATAGCACTAAGTCTAAGGGAAGCAATTTCCTTAGCACAATCCTCTCCCATTTTCCCCTGTCTTTGCTTTCAGAAAAGACAAGGATAAAGTCAACGCCTAACACGCGTTGCCGGGTAGTCTATTCCCGTGAGAAAGACGAAGCCTATGTATTCAAAATCATAGCACAAAGTCTCAGAGAATTTTTATTCTCTCAGCACAACGTCACATGTGGAACGGATCAGGCAATCCACACGCTAGCCCGATTCAAAGGGTGATCGGTAAAGGCACGTCAAACCCGTTGAAGGCTGGGGGTTTGCCAAAAACCCCGAAGTCTATACCTAACACGCATAGCCGGTTTAGTCTTTCGCCGATTGAAAGAAGACGCCAGGGTTTGAACCTGAGGAATTTTATCCTGAATCCTAAGAAGGGATAAGTCATCGCCTAACACGCGGTGCGGGGTGCCCTTTCCCTATAAGAAATGTGATTCTCTTAGCATGATGGCATACTAAACCTGTCGGGGGCTGGGGGTGTGCCAAAAATCCTGTGAGAGAAACAAATGCGGAGTCTCTAGTAGTAGATCAAGCCAAAAGCATACAACAACAAATTCGTTAGCCCGAAGGCAACTGACGGTTAAGAACATGGGACTCTAAACTAGAGAGCCTGTCCATGTAGCCCTGCTCAAGTTCTGCCTGCAGGCTAGCCCGGACAGAGTCTTCGGAACTGCTTAAGACCTCCGCGGCTTCACTTTGCAGCTTCATCAATCCCTCCTGTGTCGATCCCAGCTTATCGAGCGTCCATTCACGAGAACGCTCTAATCCAGCCAGGTCCTCGGCGATAATAGTAGCGAACTCTTCGGCACGCCCCAAGGCCTCCTTCAGCCTAGCTATCTCTTCACGGGTGGAATCCAAGGAGCTGAGTAACTCGGCTCTGTTGGCGTCCTTCCTCGCCAGGGTAGCCATCAGCTGTGCAACAGAATGCTCACGTGATCGAAGCTCGCTGCCGATGGAAGATCTCAGGTCACGCCACTGCGTTAACCTATCCTCCATCTGAGAGGATGCAAAAGAGGAAGCTCCACCAGCCTTCAACTCCCTCAGCTCTCGGATCTCTGACTCCAGAACAGCGAATTCGGCAGTGAAAGAATCGGCCAACTCCGGGTGTCCTTCTTCCCTCATCATCATCATGTGGCGAGAAAAAGAACGCCTGAACTGATCGAAACAGTACTCTCTGTGAAGAAGCTTCTCGATCATGCCGTTATAAAAGGCCGTGAAAAAGCCAAGATCCATACGGAAAACGTCTCTGTCTGGATCGGTATCGACCAAAAGAGCGTGGACACGCTCGTATAGAGGGGATCAGGATCCTACAAGCAACAAGAAAGGGAAGCTAAGGGACTATCAAATACAATCAGAAAACCCAAAGGGGAAGTTCGAGGTATACCTATGCCGGCGGAAGTCCCCTCGGGTTGAGGTCCGACAGACTCCAAAGTAATGACAGGATTGGTCATGGAGGGTATATCGACCCCCGTGGGCAAATCAGTCGTACCACTCGGCGGAGGTGGGAAAACGCCCGAAGCTATGGTGGTATCTGGCACAGCGCCTGATCCTATAGTTACACTTCTTTATTAGTCAAAATGGAAATTTAGACAAGTAAAGAAAAGTGGGATGAAAGAAAAAGAAAATGAAAGGGAATTGGATATATACCTGTGAATGAATCACTCCCAAAGAGTGGTCTCACAGTCCCTCCGGAAGTCTGTTCGGCCAACATCTCGGCCAATAATCCAGCATCGGGTTTCGAGAAACTGGGTACAGGAGCATGCCCCTGTCCCTCAAAACCTACATCCGGAAAAGCTCCATCCTCAGCTGGCTTTTCCATCACGATATCTGTAAGACAACCCAGATGTTGGAGATATGTATAAGAAGATAAGGAGGAAAGGAAAGCTTCGAAATACCTGCAACAGGAACAGAGGATTCTCTTTCCCCATGACGGAGGAGGGCATCATCGGATGTAGGTATGCCTGAGTATGGACCGGCGGGCTCAACACCGTCTGTCTGCTCAAGATCAATGTTTAGATCGATACCCAAGGAGCCGTCATGAAGGGCGTCGCACATCTGCTGCATGAAGCAGTCCATGTTATTAGACCCAGGGAATACCGGATCCGGTGGAAGCTCGCCCTCTTCAAAGAACCCTGAAGCATGAAACATGGTTACGAATCCCAAAAGGTAAATCACCTTAAAGCAATAAAAAGGTGTACAACAAGATGATACCTTCCTCTCCACCGGCAATGTTGCCTAAATCCACTCCATGAGGACGCTGGCCGACAGGTGGTTTGTGAGCGATCTTCTTCCTTTTCAAGGTACCAGCCCTCCTAGAACCGACAGATTGGTCATGCACGGACTGGCCACACGTCTCAACATGTGTGGGGACTGGGTCGTTGGGTCCCGAGCTCGTATAACGAGAAGCGAGCGACTCATCAACTGTCCAGCCTAAAGTAATAATGGTCATCAAACGAGCAGAGATATTTCATTGATACCAATTGGAATTAAGAAAGGAAATCAAAGGGCATGACAAACCTGCATCAAGTTCTTCTTGGTCGGTGTCTATGTCCACATATCCCTCCTCAAGAGTCTCGTCGCCATCCGTAGCAAGGAGCTCGTCATTAGCTTTGCTTGGAAGGGGAGAGTAGGCAGGCCTCTTCCCCTGCTTCCGAGCAAGCTTAGCCTTGCGAGCAGCCATCATAGCAGCCTGAACCGAGTGTTCGGACTGTAATTCTGAAAGACTCCTCACCCCTACGGATTCATGGGAGGAAAGGAACCACTTGCAGCTGAGGAAAGTAATCATCGGCTTGCGTCTATAAGAAGGGAGAGCAAAACGGGCTCCGGTGCAGCCCACCATAGTCCACAGCCATGCTCGTACGCCGTCAATAAGCCCTCCATCAAACCTCAAACTTCGGCTGGGATTCCCAACATATAGTTGGTCATAGCCGAACTGACGAGCAAAACGGCAAGGGAGATAAGGCTCTATGTGGCACCGGTTCTTCACCCGGAGAACAAGATATCCGACACGAATGTTCACCAGCCATCGGAAGCAACCGATGTCGAGAACAGTCCGGTCACTCCTGGGTTTCTCCTCATCGGTCAACACGTCGCCATAGCGACCCGAAAACTGAGGAAAACACTTGAAGAACTCCCAGCTCTTGTGAACCTGAAGTTCCTGCTGAACGTCATTGAATTTCTTCCCGAGCCATTTGCTCCTCTCCAACAGCTGCATGAATGGAACGGGAACGTCAACAGCACTAGGCGCCGACATCAGGCCAGGGTGGTGAAGAACGAGCCACGCCATCAGATATGCGTAGGGAAGCTCGACCTTAGGGAAAATGAGCTCGGTCGATGGTTCAGAACCCACCTGAGTAAAACCACTGACCACGCTCCTGAGCCCGCAATGGATGCTGTCAACCATCGCCGGGAGCAGAGAAAGTTCCCTCCCATAAGCCAGTTGAACCGCGGGGAAGAGCACCTCGAGAGATAGGGTGTCTGAAGACTGGTGCGGAACAACACACTTCTTCAACCAGAGGGTGAGGTAGCCTGCTAACAGAGACCGAGGCTCAATAGACTTCTGTGTACGGCGGAGGAACGAACGAAACTTGGTCCCTGCAGGAAAGGCTCCCTCAGCACTGGCGATGGTATAGGAACGAGCTTCGCTCTTCTCCATCAACTCGTTGATAGCAGTGAAGGTCAGGACATCTAGCTCACGGATGGGCCCGCTGGAATCACCCTCCAAATTCTGGAACAAATATGAAGCAAACTGCTTTAAGCTGACCTTCTTCTTCGTCTTTGCTGGAGGAGAACTCTGGATCAAAGAGGTGTAATAATGACAGGTGAGATCCCAGAGAGTGTCATACATATCGGGATTATCTTTCTTCAACCACCCTAACTACTGGTTCGTAGGAAAATACTCCTGATATGGTCAATCTCCCATCGGAAGACCGGAAACCTGATGCATCTCATGGAGGGCTAACCCTAGCTCTCCATCGTTGGTCAGGAAGGTGTTACTATCAGGCATGTACATCTCCAACAATGCCAAGAAGTGGCGACAGCTGACTGGGAGACCATACATGGTAGCTCGTATAGGTGCATACAAGCCACTATTCTTCAGATCCTTCTCCCAGCGCCCCAAGACGTAACCGGTCATGCTGGTCCACCATCCCTTGGCTAATGAAGAAGCCCAACCATAGCATCGATAGTCTGGTGGAGGTAGTCTTCTCCCGAGCTAAGCCAGACGGTTCCTCATGGTAGGAGCAGCTGCGGACACCTCGCCTGGGGGTGTAGTGTCAAGACCCATGATCCCGGGTCGAAGGCCACGAACATGATGATATCCTCCAGAACCAGGAGTCTTGTCATGAGAAGCATACCCACACTGAACTCGTTCAGCGTCATCAGTGAGGTGCCAAGACATTCGTCGCTCCACGGCCTGTCCCTCCAGATGAGTGAAGGAACAGTGACGAGGAACGGAGGGAATGTACAAAAGAGCTCCCTCATCAAGAGTTAGCCAATGCTCCACGGTGAGAGTCAGGGTGGCGGGATCCTCAATATGATCCCCGAACAAAAAATCCGGCTTCTTCAAAGCCTGAGTGGACGAAGCATCCGCGATAAGGGGAGCATCGGTGATAAGTTGGCGTAAACAGTGACGCCCTCCATCCCGTATCAAGCGACAAGATTCGTCTGAACGATCTCTGTCAAATTGCGGGAGCGGATCAATAGCCTGCCTAATAGAAGCCGAAGAGAAGACCTCACGGCTGCAACCGGTATTGGCATGAGAGGGAAGGCTACCACCGGGAAATTCGACTGCAACAAAGCAAAGGGTCAGGAAATCTATCTCATAAAGGCAAGATGAGATTGTTCACGGGATAATTGGAGAGACGATTTTGAGTGCCCTACACCGGGAGGACGGTATACGTCATCACGTAGATCGCGTGATAACATACACCGACCTGTAAGGTGTAAGACGACACGAGATCGCCCTAATATACCCGAAGACTTGAATTGGCTAAGCAAAACAAGTCCGTAACCTTAACCCCTGCGGGAGGGGTGTCGGTTCTTCCTTCATGACCCGCGATGAGGTCAATCCGGGATACAGAAAACATAAATTCTCACCCCCGAAGAAAGAGGCCACGGGGGACGATGTCGTAGGAGCCTCTTCCTCGCTATGCTGCGAGCGGGAACGACTCATGGAAGGTCGAGATCGACGGGGAGACATCGAGAACCTGTAATAAAAGGCAGTACATCAGGTACAATATGCAGACACGAAATATTGAAAAAGGGAAATTAAACACTTGAACTAAAATCCTATAAATAAATAGGATTTCATAGTTAAAGTCTAATTAAACCTACAAATTTCGTGCACGCGAAACGATAATTGTCGTTTTCGCGGTGAATTTTGGTGAAATACCCAAAATAACCCCCGTGCTCAAGGCCAAATTCAGGTCAAGGACACGCATGATCCGGCTCATGGTCATCATACTCGATCATCTAGCACCCCGGTATCCCACAATGTTGGTTAAATTTTGCAAATAAGCCCTTTTGCAGAATTTAGCCAATTTTACATAAAACCCCTCTACAAATGTTTCGTTTGGTTGCCACATGCCTCTACCAAAATTTGATCACAAGTTTGTGGTCTAAACCCCTTGGATTTCAGTCTCAAATTCGCTGCCCTTTTGCAAATAAGCCCCTCCAAAACATTTATGGGCTGTTTTGCAAATAAACCCCTCAAACAACTCTTTGATCCTCTTGCATAAAGCACCCCTCACCATTTTTCATCAAATGGACATAAATCCAAGCCACAAAATTTCAGTTCCTTTTTGCAAATAAACCCCCATGAATTTTGCAAATAAACCCCCCAAAATTTCGGCCCTTGCAAATCTTGCACAAAACCCCCCAAAAGCATATTGCATACATAACCCCTATCCTACTACAAGCATAAAAACACAATCTTTATCAAAAAAAAAATGAAAGGAAACTCACCAAATCAAAGGGGTTTTCTTTGAGCTTGAAGGAGATGAAGCTTCGGCCAATGGGTACCCGCAAAAATCCAAGCTTGCTTAAGGATTGATGGGTTCTTCAATGGAGGAAAGCTCTTGGGGAAGAAGAAACACACAAACCGAAAATGATTGGGGGGGAGTTCGGTTTTGAGCCAAAGAGGAGGAGATTCTCTCTTTGAAATTTGAATTAAAGGGGGTGGAAACAAGACGAAACAAGCAAGAAGACAAATGAAAAGGGGGGGGGGACCACAAAAAAAGAGCAAGACACCTCTAGGGGTGTCTCGGCAAAACCGAGACACCCCAAGGGTGTCTCGGCTTTGCTGAGACACCCCATGGGTGTCTCGGCAATGCCGAGACACCCCAAGGGTGTGTCGGCCTTGCCGAGGCATCCCGGGGGTGTTTCGCCCGGGTTTTGACCCCCCTGTGATGTTTTTACCCCCCGATGTTTCCACAAATGTTGATTTTCTTCGCCGACGGTTGAAAATATTGATGAATTCCACAAGTCAACTTTCGACGGTTCAAAACCCCAGGGTAGACGCCGGTCAACGCGTAAACCTGGGTCAACGCCGGTCAGTGTGTTGCGATCAAAGTCAAACGCCATTCAGTGCGTTGCAACACAAGTCAACAGGCGGTGATTTGAAACCCTAGGGTGGACGTCGGTCAATGCGTAACCCCAGGGCAACGCCAGTCAGCGCGTTGAGACAAAAGTCAACGCGTGGCGACAAAAGTCAACGCGTGACAACAAAAGTCAACCCATGCGGATTTGAAACCCTAATGTAGACGCCGGTCAACGCGTAACCCTAGGTCAACACCGGTCAGCGCGTTGTGACAAAAGTCAACGCGTGGCGACAAAAGTCAACACGTGACGACAAAAGTCAACCCATGCGGATTTGAAACCCTAGGGTAGACGCCGGTCAACACGTAACCCTAGGTCAACGCCGGTCAGCGCGTTGCGACAAAAGTCAACACGCGGTGACAAAAGTCAACGCGTGACGGCAAAAGTCAACCCATGCGGATTTGAAACCCTAGGGTGGACGCCGGTCAACGCGTAACCCTAGGTCAACGCCGGTCAGCGTGTTGCGATAAAAGTCAACACGTGGCGACAAAAGTCAACGCGTGACGACAAAAGTCAACCCATGCGGATTCGAAACCCTGGGGTAGACGCCGTTCAACGCGTAACCCTGGGTCAACGCCATTCAGCGCGTTGCATCAAAAGTCAACGCCAATCAGTGCGGTGCGACGAAAAGCTAACCTACAGTGATCCGAAACCCCAAGTCAACACGATGTGATAGGGATAGTAAGTTCAAAAGTCAACTCAATGACACGAGTCAAACTCAACTCACCAGCTGTAGACTCGAGACTCCAACGACGGCCAGGCGATAAACGCAGCGCCGGAACAACTTCGGTTATTCGACAAAGCACCGGATAAACCGAAAATCGAAGGAGCCGAGAGTTGAAGCGAACCACAGGTCCCTTATGCCGACTGAAGGCTGGACTAATCATGTCCAAAGTATTCCGGTCTCTTCTATAAAAGAAACGAGTCCAAAACACTTTGGAGGGGGTATCTGTAGGCATCAAAAATTACCGATAGGTCCCCACAAACAGCTCAGTGTTAACGAACGACGATGAACGTCACTGCCCGATTCACAAGAGTTCCATTGATGTCGGTGAGCGCCTGAAGTGAACCGACGGACTACGTGAGCCGACAGAATATCAGAATAACGGGGATACGGACTGACCGAGAACCCCGCAACCGCTGCAAACGGACCAACGCCCGTCGTGTCCTGCTCGCCCCACTGATAACCTAACTATCAGGATCTATAGAGCTCTTCGTCAGAATTCCAACACATCCGAAATCACTCAAATCCGAGTTCGGACGAAAAGTCAACGGTGGAACAACGGCGGACGGTCTCGGACTAAACCGAGGCACCCGGCGATGTCCCGGCTAGGACGAAACACCCGAGGGGTGTCTTGGTAAAACCAAGACACCCCAGGGGTGTCTCGGCAAAACCAAGACACCCCAGGGGTGTCTCGGCCTGGCCGAGACACCCCAAG